>CM033756.1:3644942-3838807 GCA_019671005.1 Hibiscus mutabilis
GAATTTAGATGCATTGCATGTTTCCAAAGGTTCAGTCAAGCTTCAGGTAATGTTTTTTTCCTGGCTAGAAAGTGATGCAGTTCTCATCAAAATTTACTGCTTACAATGTAAACCTGTTATTTATTTGAAATTCATTTTCTGTTTCTTGGAGTAGCTGTCTCAATATAATTTCACTGTCGTATTGTTTTAGAACAATAGCAGATTTTAATTGATATTATCATTTCCATTTTTTCAGACTGTCATTACTCAAATTAATCATGCCATTGGTGCTGCTGGTGTTATTAGCCAAGAATGCAAGACAATGGTTTCAGAATACGGAAAAACCTTACTGGAAATGCTGGTGTCTGAGGTCAGTTGTTACTCCTGCAATTTTGTCCAAAAACTTGCTTTTCTCTTGAAGAGAAATGAAACCTTTGAGATTGAGTTAATTAAACTGCTAAGAGACCAGATATGTTATGTAGATCAATTATGTTATTTGCTGATTCTGTACCTTGAAACTCCTTGCAAGACACTGATAAGCTCTTTGATTATTCTTTATTTATAGACACAGCCACAAAAAATCTGTTCTCAAATTGGTTTATGTACCTTTGATGGGAGTCGAGGTGTCAGGTCAGAATCAATCCATTTCTTGCTGTCACTACGATTATATAATATGCTAATGCTAGAACTGCAAAATATTTCTTCTGGTATCTAAAATTTCATCAATTAATATCTGTAGTGCACGGATTGAGAGTGTAGCAGATGAGAGCTCGGACAAATCATCTGATGGTGTGCATGGTGCTATGTGTACTGCTTGTGAGATGGCTGTGATCTGGATGGAAAATCAGATTAGAAGAAACAAGACAGAAGAACAGATCTTGTATTATGTGAATGATGTGAGTTATTTCTTCTACATCTTGGACAATTAACTCATGGTATGCTTATATTTCTTCTGTTATAAATGCAGCTTTGTGAAAGACTGCCCAGTCCAAATGGAGAATCTGTGGTTGATTGTCACGGTCTTTCTTCCATGCCTAGTGTTTCATTTACTATTGGCGGTAAAGTATTTGATCTTGCACCTGAAGAGGTATGTTTTTTACTCTTCTTGAGTTGTTTTGGTTTCAAATGGTCGATTACTTTTGGCTTTTCTTGAGTTGGAAAATCCAGCTTGCTGTTTGCGACACCATACCTGACCCTATCATCAAATCTGGTTGATTGTCCAGTCAGTAGGGTTGACTTCTAGATTGATTAACAGTGCCAGTACCCCCATCAGAATCCTTTTCATGGTTTAGGTTGAGAGACCAACAACCAGTTCTTGTAGTTGTAACAACATTTATTGCAATTGATTACCTAATTTGGTCTCAAGTTCTACGACACTTGCAACCATTCGGAATTCAACTTCTACCATTCTTGCTTTGAGTTCTTCTCTGACGATGGAATCGTCCATGGTGTTTGGCTTCGATGCCAAGTTACGTTACGAGTTAAGGATTGATGCATCGGTTGATTCATAGGAAATTCTGCTTCGATGGAAGGGGTTTTCCCCTTGTTGCGGTTCTTGCCGTGAGAGTAACCTATGATGAATGCTTGCAACTCATCAAAGGGAGTTCCCAACCTTAGACTCATTAGAAAAGAGAATATTAAGACTCTGCAATTAAAGAGCTTGTATAGATGTTCTGGACTTTGCTCCCTTGTTAACAGAGACGCCTCCAGAGGACTTTAGTGCCTTTGGTTTCATGGGCTGTTTGGAAACGGATCCCTATTCTATGAAACTACCAAAAACAGGAGAGAGAACTTCCTAAAAATGTCTCAACTGACTTTACCTGAAGTATCTACCAAAAGATCCCTTAATGGGATTTAAAAAATATTTCGACAAATGATGAATGTATCAGTACTTAGAATTACAAAAAAAAACTCTGCATGTACTGTTGTTTCCTTTTCTAATTAAGCTTGTTTGCTTTTTCTTTAATCTTTATATTGTGGTGGTCTTTCTGCATCAGTACGTTCTTAAAGTGGGAGAGGGAGCTTTAGCTCAATGCATTAGCGGATTTACTGCTTTGGACGTTCCCCCACCTCGCGGACCACTCTGGTACTCATTTTTACTTTTTATAATTGTTTTCGTCCCTTACGAACCATCTTCCATGGCAAAACCTATTGATTTATCGATCTCTTAGTCTCGTTTCCAGTAACATGGAAAGAGTAGTATACAGTAAATTTTGTAGAAACCTGGTTTGATGGTGGTTCTGCTTTTGCTTGATACAGGATTCTGGGAGATGTGTTTATGGGTCGGTATCACACCGTCTTCAACTACGAGAAACTGACAGTTGGGTTTGCTGAAGCAGCTTAAACACTTTGGCATTACGGTTAACTTATGTATGAAAGTGGCACGCATGTAGTTTAAGCTTCATTTTGTTATCTCTACCGTATAACTTGAACCTTTTGAATGTTGTGGGTGTAAACTTGTATTGTTAATACTTGCTTCAGCTATATTATCGGTTGCCTTAAACCATTAATCCACACATTGGAACAATTTAGCTGTTACAAAAATATCTGCACATGGGCCTAGTCCAAAATTTCCAAATTTATAAAATAATTATTATTTTTTAAAAGTACTAATACTTATTTTATTTTATAATAAGATTTAGGGTAGTTGTGTATTACTAGATTTCCAAGATCAGTTTTTGAATTTCCCTTCCTCACTTTGAGAAACTTTTAATAACGACATTATTCGGGAGTTCTAGTAACATCACTCGCAAAGTACTGTATTATTTATTTAGTGAAATAGAATGTGTTGTTCTTCTTACGAGATCAAAATTCGAGCAGTTTATTTATACAGTGCGTGTACATTTTCAAAAAGTTAAGAGTAAAGAACATATTTTACCATACAATCACACTAAAATGTTCGCAGAATGTTACTTATACTTTAATTTATTTTTAAATGTGTTTGACTTTACGTTATGAATCAAATTTTCTTACAAAAAGGAAATTATTTTGCCTTTGTCCCTAATACGACATCTTGGATCTGTTGAAACTTTTGGATCAAATCTGAAGTGTTTTATTCAGTCTGTAAACTCTATTTAACACATGATTTTAAATTTTTATAAACGGTTGGATATCCCTCTTATGAATAGAAATTTTCTATTTTTTTCCGGTGCCTTTTGTATGCCTTATCATTAAGAATATAGTTTAAGGTTAGAATTTAGGTTAAGATTTAGTGTTAGGATTTATAATTTAGAATTTAGGGTTATAGTGTAGAATTTAGTTTTTTTTAATGTGGGGACATATAAAGGTGTACTGAAGAGGGACAAGATTTTTGTTCCCCTCTTATCAACTTTTCAAGATTTTATGTACCATTCTTTCTGTATATATATTTTTTGAACAATGCTTTTAGTATATTTGAAATGATTTTTTTGAAATACGGTGATTTTAAAATGGATAATGGTGTGGGTTTAAATTTTTCAGTCACATTAATGATTTAATGAGACATTTTTTAGTATGTATGTTATTTCAGGTTGAGTCTAAAGTATTAGATATAAAAACTAAGAAAGTTATGAGAGAGTTTAATCTTTTATTTTCTTTTCTTTTCAAACTCCGTAAATATTAAAGTGCGAATTTTCTGATAATCTTTTAGATTTAAACCAAAAATTCTGCATAAAAAAAGGAAGAAATACAGACAAACGAGAATGATGTCCCAACGTGATTAAAATAGAAAAGATAAAACAAAGGCCTACACTTAATTCGATTGTTATTTCCCCCAATCCCATCCCATCCCATTTATGTTTTATAAACTTATTTAACACATGGTTTTAAAAAAAATTGTTAGACCCCTTTGGATATCAAAAATGTTTCCCCTTTTTTCGCTTTGTCGCCCCTCTAAGATGGAGAGAAAAATAAAGTTTGTTCTCCTTTCTTTCTCGATTTTTTTCATCGATTCCGAGTTTAAAGTTTCGTGTTTAGTATTTAAAATTTCATTCATGTAAAATTTAATTTTTAGTATAAGCTGATCCACAGGCATTCACCCGAGCTACAAAATTTCCGTCGAATGGACTTTTTCAAGACCCCCAACCAATTCAAGGGAATATTTGAAAACAGTTTTTGTTGAGTAAATTTGCTCGATTCTTTTGAAAAACGATTTCAATTCCAAAATGGCCGGTCTTCAGTTTAAGGAAGAATGCGCAGGTCGAGATGGCGCAGGTTTAAAATTACATATTGAGCTAAGAAAATTTAATTACGAAATAATTTAGGGACCGGATTTTCTTTTGTTTCGTTTCGGGTAGGTAGCCCGCCGAGGAATTTTATCATGATCTTTTGGATACGGGAAAAAATTTTGACGTGGATGAAATGCAAATACAAAACAAAGAGCTTGATTTCAAAGATAGGGTTAGAAAAAATGAAAGGATATTTAATGTTAAATCATTGTTACGTTCCGTCCAATCTCATTTATCCGATAATTTAGAAAAAAAAAAAAGGACCTTGCTCGATCTTTCTCTTTGCAGCATTGTCCATCTCGTTTTTTTTTTCGCCCCTCCAAGATGGAGAGATCCCGTCGGATCAATGTTTTTCATCGATTCAGGTACTTCTTTAACGCACCATGCTTTAATCCTCGTTTGAGGAAAATTATTAGATGAATCTTGCATTCACCAGATACAAAATTTTTGGTCCAATGGAATCAAGCTCATCAATCCAAAATAGGGAACCTAATAACAGTCAACTCTCTACCGTAACTCGTACAAACGATTCCGCAAAGTCCGGTCCCGAGGGAAGAAAAAGGTTGAGATGGCGCAGAGCAACAATTTGTTTGAGCTACGATTGATCGGCTAAATATGGTTCATCTAATACTTTGTTTCGTTCCATTTAGCCCGCCGAGGAAGTTTATTATGATAATGGAAACGGGAAGCAGTCTGACGTGGATGAAATCAAATACAAGTGCAGAGCTTGTTTCAAAGATAGGGTTAGCCTTATGAAAGGATATTTAATGCTAAATCATCACGTTAATTTTTTCCAGTTCCCATGCTCCTCCGTTATTTTGAAGCAAGACCTTGATTAATTTCTCTTTGGCATTAATCCTCGCCCGTCGGAAGTTTTAATATATATAGTTAATATATTTTTAATTTTAAGCCTAAATAACTATTGTCCATAATGTTTAGAACCAAATATTTATATTTTAATCTCAATTTTAAGTTCAATGAGGAAAATGAAGTCTAAAAATTAAAAAAATATCTAACAAAGAATATATTTTCAATTTATAATATATTTTAAATAAACTAAATTTTTTCATTAATTTAAAATTAAATATTTATATTTTAATCTCAATTTTTTTTCAATGAGAAAACTTAATGATTTAAAAAATAAAAAATAACGGTTAAAATATAGTTTTTAATTTATTTTTAGATAAATTGTTTTTTAATGAGACATACAACTCAAGTTAATTATAAATGACTTTTATTAATAATAAAATATTTTATTAAAAAAATAAAGAAAAGATAATTAAAAGTTCGGTAATAAATTAAAAATAGTATGACCGTTATAACACCCTTCTCCTCCATTACTTTGACATTTCCCTTTTGCATATTATAAAGCTTGTTTTTGGTGTTGTAGGTACTCGGATGGCTCGACGGTGCTCGGACTCTTCGGCAATGATACGGCTATAGTACGCCTGGCCAACGGCCAAAAAGTTAAAGTGCCGGAAGTAATAATCGGGTGTAGCGAAACCATACTGGGAGAGTTCCACGACATTGATGGAGTGATGGGGTTAGGTTTCGAATGGCATTCGTTCGCAGTGAAAGCAGCTAAGAAATTCGGGCACAAGTTTTCGTATTGCTTGGTCGATCATCTGAGCCCGAGCAACCTCGTCAACTTCCTTGTTTTCGGCGAAGTTAACGATCCAACGATGCCGAAATTTCAGTACACGGAGTTGATCCTGGGGATTGTGAATCCATTTTATGCTGTAAACGTTTCTGGAATCTCCATCGATGGTGTAATACTGGATATCCCACCACATGTATGGGATGTTAGGAGAGGGGGTGGGGTTATTGTGGACTCCGGATTCAGTTTAACTCAACTTGTCAAACCCGTGTTCGATCGAGTCGTCGCGGCTTTTGATGCTCCGTTTAGTAAATTCAAGAGACTGCCGAGGAGCATGGAGGGGCCGGAGATTTGTTTCGATGACACGGGGTATAAGGAGTCGATGATGCCGAAACTGGCGATCCATTTCGGCGATGGAGCTAAGTTGACACCGCCGGTGAAGAGTTACGTGCTCGATGCTGCGGAGGGCGAAAGGTGCCTCGGGTTCACCTCGACACCTTGGCCTGGATCGATGGTGATTGGAAATATTTTGCAGCAAAATCATTTGTGGGAATTCGATCTTTTAAATAGCAAGTTGGGATTTGCTCCTTCTACATGTATATTTGAATCATAGAAAAAATGGGGCAAAAACTAGAAGCATTGAAGTCATCTTTTAAAATGAAATCTTTCATTTTTATTTAGAGTTGGAATGATAGAATGAAAAATGATATATCCAAGTTTTTTTGGATTTGTTAGGGAAAAATTAGAAATTCATTTTTATTATGGAGTGGTATTCAAATAATTCGAATTATTAAATGAGTGAAATTTGAACATTTTAATGTCTATTTCAAATAATACAAGGGTAATTAAATTTTTATTGTAATTATGATCTTTTTATTTTACATTATAATGATTAAAAATATTAATCTAAATTAATCATTTATTTGAACTTTTTTTCCAAGGCTCTGTTCAAAATTTTAGACTTAAACTAAGGAATGTTTAGAACAAAATAATTTCAATTATCACAAAATGTTAAAATAAGTCTAAACACAATTAAAACCACAATTAAACACACACATGTAATAACCATAATTACAAAACATATATTACTCTCATCAAATACATCATTCACCAACATTACTACTTCTCAAGTAAAATACTAATTCGCAAGTCTAAACTTTTTTTACCGGAACATAAAAATTTCATCAACAATAGAAAAAGCTGAAAGGTACCTAAAATGTTACATAAAAACAATTAAAAGTTTGGTTATCAAATTAAAAATTTTACTAAAATTTAGTTATCATTTGTGTACTTTATTTAAAAAGAAAAATATCTTAAAATAATATAAAATTATTTTTTAAAATTTTATTATAAAAATAAATAATAAAACTTTCAGTCCCATAATTTCAAAAGTAATTAAAATAGATAACGATATATAATAATACACATAACTAATTACACATAACGGTACATGACGTTTATCATAAAATCATTCAAAAAAATTTACCAAAAATATTCATAAAAGGTTGCAATCAGTGTAACATTTAATATATACTCAAGAAATTACTTAAGTTTATAAATTGTGTAACATTTAATATATACACAAATCCTACATTTCTTGTACGAAATTATGTTTTCTTGTAGGAAATTATGTATGTACACAAATCCTTATACTAAGTTGAGCCCCTTTGGGCCTTGTTGAAATTTTGTATGAAATTTGGTACATACCGTTTTTCTTACAACTTTTGTAAGGATTTGTGTATACTTTGTAGTAATTTGTGTACATACACAAATCCTTACATATCTTGTACCAAATTATGTTTTCTCGTAGGAAATTATGTATTTACACAAACCTTTACACTAAGTTGAGCCCATTTGGGCCATGGTGAGTAGGTGTAAGGAATCGGCACATACTATTTTTCTTACAACTTTTGTAAGGATTTGTGTATATTTTGTAGTAATTTGTGTACATACACAAATCCTTACATTTCTTGTACCAAATTATGTTTTCTCGTAGGAAATTATGTATGTACACAAATCCTTACACTAAGTTGAGCCCTTTGGGCCATGGTGAGTAGGTGTAAGAAATTCGGTACATGTCGTTTTTCTTACAACTTTTGTAAGGATTTGTGTATACTTTGTATTAATTTGTGTACATACACAAATCCTTACATTTCTTATACCAAATTATGTTTTTTCGTAGGAAATTATGTATGTACACAAATCCTTACACTAAGTTGAGCCCATTTGGGCCATGGTGAGTAGGTGTAAGGAATTCGGTACGTACCATTTTTCTTACAATTTTTGTAAGGATTTGTGTATACTTTGTAGTAATTTGTGTGCATACACAAATCCTTACATTTGTACACAAGTCCTTACACTAAGTTAAGCCCCTTTGGGCCTTGGTGAAATTTTGTAAGGAATTCGGTACATACTGTTTTTCTTACAATTTTTGTAAGGATTTGTGTATACGTTGTAGTAATTTGTGTACATACACAAATCCTTATATTTCTTGTACCAAATTATGTTTTCTCGTAAGAAATTTTGTATGTACACAAATCCTTACACTAAGTTGAACCGCTTTGGGCTTTGTTGAAATTTTGTAAGGAATTCCGTACATACCATTTTTCTTACAATTTTTATAAAGATTTGTGTATTCTTTGTAGTAATTTGTGTACATACACCAAATCCTTACATTTATTGTACCAAATTATGTTTTCTCGTAGGAAATTATGTATGTACACAAATCCTTACGTTATAACATTTTATGTATATACCTTTTTTCTTACAGTTTTTGTAAGGAATTATGTATGTACACAAATTCTTACGTTGTAACATTTTATGTATATACCATTTTTTTTTACAATTTTTATAAAAAAACATGTAGACATTATAAGAATTTATATACACACATTTTACCCGATTTAGCTGTCTGCCTTCATTTAGCCTTCAATTAAGTTAAGGTCCGTTCTCTATAATCTCCCGACCCGGTTGCCTTTGAAATAGAGAGAATAAAATTGTAAGTTGCCGTCGTTGCAGAATGTCACCGTCTGGCGTCGTCTCCGCAACCAATGTCACGGCTTTATCTGGCGTCGTCTCCACAGCCAACGTCGCCGGACGACGCATCTTCGCTCACTCTCTCTTTAAATCCCATTACTCTTCCGTCGTCGTTAACCGTCCGATGAGGCTCCGTTCGAGATATATGGTTCCCCTCGTACCGTTGAAGGTTTCCACCGTCGGGATCACTCGTTCGACCACCGGACCGCCGACGCCGAAAAGGAAAGGTAAAATCTCTCCCCCTTTTTAAGTTTCAGTTTTTTTGGGTTTGACTGATTGCTAAATGTTGACGTTTAGGGGTAGTTCGACGGTGGTTAGGGTTGAACAGTTAAAGGGTGGTGTTTTTGTAAGGCGTGGTAAAGGTGGGTCTCTTACTGTTGTTGAATACAGTGAATTAGATTCATCACCGGCTTTTGCAATTAACCAGCAAACTGGACGCCTTCGCTTTTGCTGGAGTAGTGTAAAGTATCTATCATCGATTTTGATTAAATAATGCTCGCTTCTTGGAAAATATATTACTTTTTGGATTCAATATGCTGAAACATTGGGATTTTTTATGCTTTTATATGTGTCAGATTGTATCAGTGTTAAGCTGTAGGCTTAGGTCATAGTAGAAGTTGGTACCTGTAAGAGTGCGTAACATTGTTGAAACTATTTCAAGAAAAGAAGAAATTTGAAGGTCATGAAAACTGTGGTGCTTGCGAATTCATGTAACTAGGCTGCACAATTTGTGACATAGACTTGAATGATTTTGTTTACTGTTTGTTTGTAGATTTTATAGAAAATTGAGAAGCACTGCTAAACAGATAATGCTTGAGAATATTCAAATTTTGAAATCAATTGTGTTCTTTGATAGCATTTTATCATCCATGGAAACCAATTATGTTCTTTGATGGCATTATATTATCCATGGAAACCACATGTTTCAATTTGGATTTGTCATGTTATCAAATGAGTGACATTGTAATACCTAGAATACATTTGCATTAACAAATGAAGATAAATATTGTGAGTATATCTTACGCTAATATGGCTTTATGCTTTCCAGGTGTGCTTGCACATGTTTACTTTGGACTTTCTCAGCCAAGTGGCAGATGGACTTGAGAAAGATAGCATGTAAGTGATGTTATTCTTTCCTTTCGAACTACATGTTTTAATCTGTTACGCCTTGTTCTGTCAATTAGTGTTATTTCAAAGATAATTGTAATCTATTTGTCAAATGCAAAACCCATGTGCTGCTTGATTGATGCATTCCTCCTCTCTTTGTCTTTCATTGAACTGAAAACAAACATGATCAATGGGTGTTTTCTGTTTCCTTTGCACTTTCTTTTAAAGTGATTCTTGAAAAGTCCATTGCTCTTTTTCTATTTTGTTTCTTATTTGTTCTCTCCCAACCATCTTTCCATTTCATCTAAACTAGTTAGAGAAAGAAAAACCCTAGAAACAATTTTCTCAAGCAAAATAGAAAGGGTCTGTGTTTAGGGTTTTAGGAACTGATAAAATAGAGGCAATGAAAGGAGGGAGGAAGAATCTAAAGAGGGCAGCTAAAGATCAAATTTTGAACCTTCAAAATGGCCAGAGCGTTATGCAAGTGTTGTCTCTGAGGGGATCCAATCTCATTGAGGTACTCATTGTTTTTCACTTCATACTGGTACTGGATTATAATATTAGTCTGGGTTTTCAACCAAAGCTGCCTTTGATTCTTGGCATGTTCTAATTTGCTGTTGCAACGTATAAAGGTAATGGATGCTCAAGGACAAAAATCACTAGCATTATTCCCAGCTAAGTTTCAGAAGAGCATGTGGATAAAACGAGATTTATTTATTTTTAAATAAATGTCAATTACTTGATCATTGCTTTAATCAGATATTATTGAGGTTTGCTTCATTTGAATCTACAGTCATTTTCGAATAGGTGAGTTTGGCAGTGTAGGAAAATGATTAAGTTTAGATTAATGGATCATTCTTTGTTTTAATGTGTATTTGGTTGTTGTTAACATGTCTTGAATCTTGATTGCTAATTTAATTTGTATGGAATTTTGTTGTAGTCAATGAGAGTGGAAAAGAAAAGGCGCTCGAGTCTGGTTGCAAGGTGGCATGTATTATTTCTCAAGTTCTGTTTTATGACCAAGTCCGTGCACTGCAAAAATCTCCAAAATGGCCTGTTTTGCGTTTCCATTACCCTGCAATCATTTTGCATCTTTCTTGTTCTAATCTTTAGTACTTTGTCTCCAGAAATTCAAACCTGATGCGATACCTTAAGGTCTGATTGATGTACTTAATTTGCTTGAGTTGGCAAATACCAACGTCATTTCTACAGGGTGAATAGCTATAGCAATTTAGGGTGTCCCTGTGTGTACTTAATTTGCTTGAGTTGGCAAATACCGACTTCATTTCTGTCACGGTTGATCATATTCTTGCATATAATATTTCATATAGGCCTGAAGTTTTCAAATCCTATAATCTAGACGATTCAAAAGAAAATGATGGAGGTGCCACCTCCAAAAGTTTGCAGAGCGATACCTCGCTGGTAGAAGTAAAGAATGAGATCGAGTCAAGTGACGATGATGATGGACTTCTGCCGTTAGAAGCTAATCTGAACAGAATCAGGCCATTTGAGTTGCAATCGGATAGAGAGTCGGACTCGGGATCTGATATAGATTGATTGATGATTGTAGCATGCTATTGTAAACCAATCACCCGATTTTGACTGTTGGAGTGGGCACAAGTAATACCCCACATGTTTCTTATGTCTTTCAGATTAGTGTTGGCTTCTTCTATCATAAATTTAGTTGTTGGAGTTACTGGTGCATATAGAGAAAGTTCCTTCAACTTACAAACTAAAGTTGGTTTGGTTGAAACAGGATTTGTTCTATTTCTATAACTAATACCACTATTTCCTGCTTCGAAAAAACGAAAAGATATCCGAGCATGAATGTAAGAAAAAGATAGGTGTGATAAAAAGAACATACAAATCCATTTTGAAAATGTAATAAGGTAGATCTATCTTTTATATACATGAATTGACAAATCAAGTAAACATCCTTTACCTTCATGATACAAATCAAACAGATGAGTGTCATTCTTTCCGCCCACGCCAATATAACTACACCTGCAAAGAAATTTACTAGCTTTCGTACCACATGCAACTATCTTTGACAAGCTTTACTATGCACTCAGCTATTTAATCCTGAATTTTTCAGTTAGAATGGAGTGAGCTTGTGTCAGAGATGGATAGTCTACATCCCTTTAGCACTTGGCTTTGTGAAGAATAGCCCATAAGTCGAGCTACTCTTAGTTTGGGTGATTTTGGGTAAGAGTTTCTGTAGGTACCGTTTTTTTTTTTTATTTTTTTTGTAACAAATTATGTATATTCTGCAATAACTTGTGTACCAAATCAAATTCTCATCCATTTTGTAAGAAACTAGGTTATCTTGTAGCTCTTTCCGTGTGTACACAAATGCTTACCATAAGTTGAGCTTATTTGGGTTTGGGTGATCTCGGATAAGAATATTTGTACGTACCTTTTTTCTTACATTGTCTATAACAAATTATGTATATTCGGTAATAATATGTGTACCTACTCAAATTCTTATCCTTTTTGTAAGAAAATATGTTATCTTGTAGCCCTTTCTGTGTGTACACAAATGCTTACCATAAGTTGAGCTCCTTTAGGTTTGGGTGATCTCGGGTAAGTATTTTTGTATGTACCTTTTTTCTTACGTTTTCTGTAACAAATTATGTATATTATGTAATCATTTGTGTACCTACTCAAATTCTCATCCTTTTTGTAAAAAAATAGGTTATCTTGTAGTTCTTTATGTACACAAATGCTTACTGTAAGTTGAGTTCCTTTTGGTTTGAGTAATCTCGGGTAAGGATTTCGGTACGTAACTTTTTTCTTACCTTTTTTGTAACAAATCATGTATATTCTGTAATAATTTGTGTACCTACATAAATTCTCACTGTTCTAGTAAAAAATAGGTTTTCTTGTAGCTCAATCCGTATGTACACAAATGCTTCCAGTAAGTTGTGCTCATTTTGGTTTTGGTGATCTCGGGTAAAGATTTCGGTACATACCTTTTTATTACATTTTATGTAACAAATTATGTATACTATGTATTAATTTTTGTACCTACTGAAATTCTCCTCGTTCTTGTAAGAAAATAGATTTTCTTGTAGGCCAATTTGTATGTACACAAATGCTTACCTTAAGTTGAACTCATTTTGGTTTTGGTGATCTCGGGTAATAATTTCGTACGTTTCTATTACCATTTATGTAACAATTAATGTATATTTTGTAATAATTTTGGTACCTACTAAAATTCTCATCGTTCTTGTAAGGAAATAGGTTTTCTTGTAGCCCAACATATATGTACACAAATGCTTACCGTAAGTTGAGCTCCTTTTGGTTTTGGTGATCTTGGGTAAGGATTTCGGTATATACCTTTTTATTACCCTTTTCTGTAACAAACTATGTATATTCCATACTAATTTATGTACCTACTGAAATTTTCATCGTTCTGGTAAGAAAATGGGTTTTCTTGTAGGCCAACCTGTACGTACAAAAATGCTTACCGTAAGTTGAGCTCCTTTTGGTTTTGGTGATCTCGGGTAAAGATTTCGGTTCGTACATTTTCTATTACCATTTTTGTAACAAACTATGTATAATATGTAATAATTTCTGTACTTACTGAAATTCTCATTGTTCTAGTAAGAAAATAAGTTTTCTTGTAGGTCAATATGTATGTACACAAATGCTTACCGTAAGTTGAGCTCCTTTTGGTTTGGGTGATCTTGGGTAAGATTTTCGGTACGTACATTTTTTCTTACACATTCTGTAACAAATTATGTATAATATGTAATAATTTCTATACCTACTGAAATTCTCATCGTTCTAGTAAGAAAATATATTTTCTTGTAGGACAATCTGTATGTACATAAATGCTTACCCTAAGTTGAGCTCTTTTTGGTTTTGGTGATCTCGGGTAACGATTTCGGTTCGTACGTCTTTTATTACCATTTATGTAACAAATTATGTATAATATGTAATAATTTCTGTACCCACTGAAATTCTCATCGTTCTAGTAAGAAAATAGGTTTTCTTGTAGGCCGATTTGTATGTACACAAATGCTTACCATAAGTTGAACTCCTTTTGGTTTTGGTGATCTCGGGTAATAATTTCGGTACGTACGTTTCTATTACCATTTCTGTAATGATTAATGTATATTTTGTAATAATTTTGATACATACTGAAATTCTCATTATTCTTGTAAGAAAATAGATTTTCTTGTAGGCCAATATGTATGTACACAAATGCTTACCCTAAGTTGAGCTCCTTTTGGTTTTAGTGATTCCGGGTAAAGATTTCGAAACGTACTTTTTTATTACCATTTTTGTAACAATTTATGTATATTATGTAATAATTTCGGTACCTACTGAAATTCTCATCGTTCATGTAAGAAAATATGTTTTCTTGTAGGCCAATATGTATGTACACAAATGCTTACCCTAAGTTGAGCTTTTTTTGGTTTTTCTGATATCGGGTAAGGATTTTCGTACGTAAGTTTTATATTATTATTTATGTAACAATTTATGTATATAATATAGTAATTTTGGTACCTACTGAAATTCTCATCGTTCTTGTATGAAAATACGTTCTCTTGTAGGTCAATCTGTATGTACACAAATGCTTACCCTAAGTTGAGCTTCTTTTAGTTTTGGTGATCTCGGGTAAGAATTTTAGTACGTACGTTTTTATTACCATTTCTGTAACAATTTATGTATATGTTGTAATAATTTTGGTACTTACTGAAATTCTCATCATTCTTGTAAGAGAATAGGTTTCCTCGTAGGCCAATCTGTATGTACACAAATCATTACCCTAAGTTTAGCTCCTTTTGGTTTTGGTGATCTCGGGTAAGGATTTCGGTACATACCTTTTTTATTACCGTTTCTGTAAGAATTTATGTATATTTTGTAATAATTTTTGTACATACTGAATTTTTCATCGTTCTTGTAATAAAATGTGTTTTCTTTTAGGAAATTTTGTATGTACACAAATGCTTACCTTAAGTTGAGCTCATTTTGGTTTTGGTGTTCTCGGGTAGATTTCGGTACATACCTTTTTTTACTGCCGTTTCTGTAAGAATTTATGTATATTTTGTAATAATTTTTGTACTTGCTGAAATTCTCATCGTTCTTGTAATAAAATGCATTTTCTTGTAGGCCAATATGTATGTATACAAATGCTTACCCTAAGTTGAGCTCTTTTTAGTTTTTGATAATCTCGGGTAAGGGTTTCGATACCTACGTTCCTGTAAGAATTTATGTATATTTTGTAACAATTTCTGTACCTACTAAAATTCTCTTTGTTCTCGTAAGAAAATACGTTTTATTGTAAGCTAATTTGTATATACACAAATGCTTACCCTAAGTTGAGATCCTTTTAATTTTGGTAATCTCGGGTAAGGATTTCAGTACGTACATTTTTTATTACTATTTTTGTAACAATTTATATATATTATGTAATAATTTTCGTATCTACTAAAATTTAATCATTCTTATAAAAAATACGTTTGTAATATTTATGTTGATACACAAATCCTTAAGTCATAAAATTTTATATATATACTATTTTTATTACATTTATTATAAACGTTCATGTATAAACCTCGTAAGAATTTATATACAAATTTATTACCCGTACAACAGGTGAGCCTCGTTTTAACCATAAATGAGTGGTTTAGACCCTAGAATCACCCGACAATTTCAAATAATTGTGTGAAATTAAATTGAAGGCGAGAAAGTAAAAAGATTGGGCTCCTTTTACGATTCTCACCGATGACCCAACTCGCAAGAAAAATATACAAAGACTGAAAACGCGGAAGCAAGAAAATTGTGTATTTCTTTAGCTTCTCTCGTCTCTCCGCTTGACCGCTTCTGAACCGAAGAGGGTTCTTTTTTTCCTTCCACTTCTCGCGCTCTTTCTCTTTACCTATAGAAAGAAAAGGGATTAATCACGGAGCTTTGCTTTGCCGATCGAACTAACGCGGTAATCATCTCGCTTTCTATGTTAGCTCGTTGCCGCTTTACTTTATCTTATTTCTTTTAATCTTTCGCTCTCTGTTTTCTCTTATAATGAAACAAACCCATATATTGCTTCAATTAACAGAATAAAAGGTGGGTTTTTTTTTTCTGGTGGTGGGTGTATTCTTGATCTTGTGTGCAAGCCATTTCTGAAAAAGAAATAATTTTTGTTACCTTTTCCGCCTCCATCAACTGTGTCGGATACGAATATTGTTTTTTAAACCATTGCGAATGCGACATACATATACTAGGTGGTCTCGATTGCCTTAGCTTCATTGTATGAGCTAGTTTCGCGGAAATATCCCGGTGAAGGTGGCAAAGGTTGCTTCTTTTAGCTTTTGCGGGTGAATAGAATTATAAAGATATTTACGCTGCCTTTTGATCTTTAAGCGTTTGGTTGTTGTTGAATTGTGAATGTCATGCTTCAAATTCAGAACTTGGGCGATCCTTTTATTATTTGAACAATGTGGATTCTGTATCAATAAGTTCTGTGCAAACAGGGTCTTCAGTGATGGCTACTGAGATAGTGAATAATGATGTTTGTGCGGGAGACAACGAGGAGTTGGAGACTGTAATGACTCATTTTTGTCCGGGTTGTATAATATTGTATATTTTATTATTAGGGTTGTTATTAATGTTAATGTTATTATGTGATGCGTATTAATATTATGTATATATATATATATATGTGTGTTTGTATGTATTTATTATTAATACTAATGTGTGCATGCGTGTATGGTTGTTATTTATGTGTATGTATAATATATATGTACGTAGGAGTTTGCATGTATGTATATATTAGTGTTGCATGTGTATGTTTATTATAATTACTATTAATGTTTTTATTTGTTTATTCATTGTATTTTGTTAAATGGATCATCAATTAAAAATAGATTAGATAAAGATATAAACCCATATATATATATATATATATATATATTAAATATCCATGTCCATTTATATTTACAAACTCAAATGTTTTATTACAAGGCCCAAATCAGTCTGACCCAAAGATAATAACTAAAAAAAACCTAAAAAATATCAAAAACCCTAATAATGTCATCATTTGTTGTAGGCGGCTAAAGGAGGACCGTTGGATCAGATCCAAATCCAACGACCATGATTGAAGGTCGAGGACCTCTCATCTGTCGCGTGGGCCCACGCGCTGGCCATCAGACTTCTCGCTCGTGCAACGCACGCGCGAGACCGTCCAGTTGCCACCCGCCACGTGGCATGATCCCAGACCGCTACATCATTTCCAAGGTCGCATCTCAACCGTCTGATCTTTAAGCAATCCTAGCCGTTGGACCAGATCTGATCCAACGGCCATGAATAATTCTGGCAGTGATAATCTTTTCGTCTTCCAGACGCCAATCCACGTAGCCGAACGGTCATTTCCCCCATGCCACCATACCAACCACCAAGAACATCCGAACATGCCAAAATAAAAAAACAGAGATTGTTAGTACCCAAAATCTACCGAATATGTATTTTTATTTACCTCTCTATCTACTAAACAAAAGGAGGAAAAAGAGAGCGTATATGTAATGAAGTCTACCACTTTGTACAAGTTATGAGATCCAAAAAAAGAGATTCAAACACAAAAAATATTAACACAAGTCCAGTGGTATTTTTCTTTCTTCTTCTATTGCATGCATATCTTTCGAAGTTATCAAAAATATTAAACAAAAAAACGTTAAAGAGGTTGGTTCTTACCCTCGCTGATTACGGTTTTTTGCCGCCGGTAACAAGCTGTAAGGCTCTTAAGCCAAACACAGTGAACCGGTGAAGGGGAGGGGTTGTTTGGTCTTAGTTTATAAAACGCTTTTTTAAAAAAAAGAGGAGTTTCAGTTTTGTTTTTTAGATCTAGAAAAATATATCTCTTTCTTCTAAAATATAAGGCTGGATGTGGGTTTAGAGTAAGAAGGGGAGTGTTTTAGGTCATGGTTTAAGGGTCGTCGGCGCCGACGAGCGACGGACGGCGGAGGTCTAAGGTGGCCGATACGGTAGAAAGCCTCCGGTTTCTGGATTTGTCGGCGGCCGAGAAGGGGTTTTGTGTTTCTGAGATGGGTTCTGGAAACGAGTTGAGAGAGATGTGGGTTATAATCAAAGGGTTTTTTAAAAAATGAGGAAAAAGGGCTGAGTTTAATCAAATATGTGTGTTTTATAGGGTGTCTTTAATTAAAAATGGTATAATTGCTCATTAAGGACCACCGTCCTTTTCGATTTTTCAAAACGGGCTTCCCCTTGGTCCAATTACAATCCCAATCCCCCTATCATTTTCAAATCTCTCAATTTAGTCAGTTTTTTAAAAGGGGAAATTACCTCCACAGCCATCCCACGTTTTCAAAGTTTACACTTTGGGCTTGCCCTTAATTGCATGTTCAGTCCTTGTAACTTTATTCCAGTTTTTAATTCGATCCTTAAATGTGTATTTTTCTTCTTTTAATGTCCATCCTTCTGTTTTGTTTTCGCTCTTTTCAGTCTTTTTTTATAGTTCTAAATATTTATGTCACTTATCTCTTTTAAGTATGTTCGCATTTTTGTATGTTTTCATATTTGTGTTATCATGTTCCTTGTTTTAATTTATTTGTTCGAATTATATGTCTTGTTTTTTATGTTGTATAATTTAATTTGTTTATTAATGCCCATGTTTTTGTTTGTTCGTTTTGTGTATTCTGATTTATGTTATGTAATGGCATGATTATTTGTGCTATGTAGGTTTTACTTTGTTTTGTTTTTATGTATATGGGTTGCCTTCGTTGTGTTTATTAATTTTTTTTTCTTATATGCATCATCATGCAGATTTGTTTATTTTGTTAGGTCATGATAAATTAGTGTTAGTTTTTATGTTTGCCTTGTTTCCTAGGTTACATGTTAGTTTGAAATTTGTTATTGTTGTTTTGATATTGCATAGGTGTATATTTTGTTACATGTTAAGTTTTAGTTTTCATGCTCCCATGTTGTTTTGATAATTTAATCTCATACCATACCATGTATAAATCATGCATGTATTATAGTGTGGCTCGTATTCATGTGTCTAGGCATGTTAGATTTAATTAATTTTAAAAGCATGTTTTTCTTTTTCGTGTTTATGTGCATGTTTTTTTTTTTATTATTGTGATATACTATGTTCATGCATAGTTATTTTTGTATTTTATAATATTCATATTTTTATGTTTTTTGTTTTAATATCATGTCAATGTAAATTATATGTTTTATTTTGCTTTCTAAGGTTGCATAATAGAATATAAATTGTCAATGCGGTGCCCTTTTATCCGAGCGTAAACGGGGCCAGTATCATGCGTAGTGATGGTGGTTGGACGTTTACTCTCGGATAACGGGGCTTTTAAAATTTACTCGCATATATAATTAAATGTTAATTAAATCGCCACTTTAATCCGGAAAGTCTAATATTAATAAAGCGGTAATTATTAAAGTACCAATTTTGGGCGGTGTGAGGTGCTAATCCTTCCCCATCGGTAACCGACTCCCGAACCCAACAATTTTTAAATCTCTGGTTTTACGGTGTCCGGCCTACCTAAGTGGCCGGTGGCGACTCCATTTTCTAAATAAAACCCGGTTTCTTTAAAACCCCACGGAGGGCATTATTTTCAAAACAAAACAATAGATAAAACTCGTTTTTTTAGTGAAACGGATATCGCTACAGAGGCTTCAAATGGCATCGAGAAATTAGAGATATCAAATGGCAACGATGACTTATCTGCAAACTCTTCATCTATTCAAAAAGATGAAGATGGTGGCACAGGTGATCAGTAGGTTGTTGAATAATTCTTTAGATTTTTGTATTTTATGCATGGTGCTGCTTGTGTTGTGATCATTCATGTGTTTTTCAAATTCTGGAAATGTGGCGCTGGCACTTCAACATTTTGAAATCCTTAGAAGTTCGCAACAAACCTTTAATGACCGAAGGTCCTTTCAGTTTTAACATATTGAAAACAAAACGAAATAATTTTGTAGGCATTAAATTGGAAATGATGCCAGGGATCCCTAAAGTATTTTTTCTTCTTTTTAAAGCTTTTTCCTTTATATATTGTATATACTATTTCCGTTAGCTTGTCGTGTTGCTCGGCCGTGTGCCTTTCACCTCAAGCATTATGTGGTTTCTTGTAAAAGTGGGAAAACCTTACTGAATATGTTTTACTCTCTTGAACTTAATCCTTTGACTTGATGTTATAGAACAAGTCAGAGGCCCAAATCTCATCTCCTAGAAATAACCCTAACCTGCATATAATAATTATTTATTTGAACTTGAAAATGTGGAAAGAGTTGATTCAACATAACAAGCGATCAAAAATCCAATATATCTTGGATTAACCTGAACTTAGGTTAGCCTAAGTTACCCTAAATTTCATACAAATCTAAAACAGCCTAACCTGACTTGATTGATGCCCTATTGCCACCTCTAAGTCCTAGCATGATAGAGCTGTTCACTTTCGACTAAAACTAGAGTTGGATTGTGTATATTTATTGTAATTTAGCTTTGACTATAACTATTTATATATTTCGGAAGATTAACACTGATTGTCTATCATATTACTGATAATAGTAGATGTCTAGATTATGATTATTGCTTCTATAAGTTTCAATTCCCAACCCGTTTGGTTTTGCTTTAAGATATGGTGTTCCAATACGATGAATGGTAGTGCTTCTCTTAAAGGCTTCATATTTTAGTGGTATTTTCTTGATTTTAGTTTTGAATTGTAAGGGAGTTTAATTATTATGCTTTTTAGTACAAATTTCATATTGTAAAGTTGTTTAAACTATTAATTTCTATAAAATACAGTTGCACTTTTTCTTTCTAATATCTACAATTTTCTGCATTCTTAAAATTGTTCCCTAGCAGAAGTTGCGAAGAAGAAAAATAAAAGCAAGTGAGGACCTGCTTCTAAATTTGGTTAGTTTGTGTTCTTGTTGAATATGCTCAGTTGAGAGTTTGACATTATTATGTTCAGGAAAGGTGGAGCCACTGAAGCAGACTGACCCTCCATCTGTTGCTGTTGTTGACCTTTTCCCATCTAAGGAGTTTCCGCGGGGTGAAATTCAACAGTACAAAGATGAGTGAGTCGTATAATTTTCTTGAAACTACCCTTAAATACAAGTGCACTTTTCTCCCTCTTGATTCCTACGGCTGAAAAAAGATCTTCAATGCTTGTTCTTTTTCTTTTGAAATTATAGTAAACAAAAGGGTTGATTGCAACACAAGGAATTTGTAGGAACCCAAAGTCAAACATAACTTCTTTTGCCCTTTGATGATTGTTCTTCACTTCTTTGTTCTAGTTACGTAAAAACTAGTAAATCTTTAAGCTGTCTTAAGCTCAGAAAGTAAGTGTTATGATGTACTTCAAATGAGAAGATAATTATGTCTGGTTGCTGTTGTCTGTGGAAGAACTTGACTGATTGCAGGAAGGTACGGAATAAGATGCATTTCTTCCTTCGGAATATAAAAAACAAACACATGAATATATTTTACATTTTTTACCTGCTTATTTGCAGTGTAGTTTTTTATGTCTTCAGTTCTGTTTGTCGGTATTGATTAATGGTAGTATCAAGTGCATCTCATTATATTTGTGTGTAAAGCTTCAAATTTATTTATTTGATTGCTTTATAGTAATTTGTGGAGGACTACTTCTGAGGAGAAGAGAGAATTGGAGCGTCTCGAAAAGCCAAAATATAATGCTGTGCGCCAAGCTGCTGAAGTCCATCGACAGGTTTGTATTTTGTCTTATTTTTTGCATAAATTGCCGCTTGGTGTTATGTATGAATATTATTTGATATGGGCAAGTTTGACTTTGGGGACTTCTGCTATAGTGTTTGACCATCACTAGGATTGCTTTCTCATTCTTAGGTTCGGAAATATATCAAAAGCATCTTGAAACCTGGAATGTTAATGACTGACATGTGTGAGATCTTGGAGAACACAGTTCGCAAGCTAATTTCAGAGAATGGTTTGCAAGCTGGGATCGCATTTCCTACTGGATGCTCGCTGAACTGGTTAGTTTTATGTTTAACTTTTGATGGGTCTACATAACTGTAACATATTGTATTCATACTCAAACCTTTTTGGTCTATCAGGGTTGCTGCTCACTGGACTCCCAATTCTGGAGATAAGACTGTCCTTGAGTACGATGATGTGATGAAGTTGGATTTTGGAACTCACATTGATGGTAATACCATGGTTGCTCCATCTTGTACTCTTTTGCTCTGCTCTATTTGCTGGTTAGATGAGTAATTTCATAAGGAGTTGTGATGCTTGTGAATTGTGATATTTCCTTTGAGCTGGAGGAGTTATAAAAAATGAGTTATTGGCTTTGCAGGATATATAGTTGATTGTGCCTTTACAGTGGCATTTAATCCTATGTATGATCCACTTCTTGAAGCTTCTCGTGAAGCAACCAATACAGGCATCAAGGTACTGCATCCACTCTATGTGTGTTTCAAGAGATAATTTTGGTCTTGTTTTTTGCTTTTTTGCTATTTCACAGTTTTTCTTGTTGGTAGGTGGCACTTATTCTTGAGCATTTTTTTAAAAAATATGTTGTGTTGGTGAATGGAAAGTAATTTCAGCCAATTTTGAGCTGTCAAATCTTTATTTATTCTAGTGTCAATTATTTCATGTCCCAAATATCTCCTGAAACTCTTATATTTCCTAGTAAAGTGATTGTCACCTTGATTGGTCATTGCATATGAATATAACTTAAGTTGTTATTACTATCGTTATTAGGATGAAAATTTTGGCACTCCAGAATTATGTTTTGTACATAGACTTTACAGAAATGTTTTTGATGTGTTATGGAATCTCGACACAATTTCTGTTAGCTAGCCATATTTGGGTGGAGACAACTAGTAATGAAGGATAAGGTACAACAGTGATGTCTGATATTGTTGAAAATAAATCAAAGGGGCCTTAAATTTAGAATTCGGAATGGACTATGTTGATGGTGCACTGAAATTTTTCACTCGAATATGAACTGAAAAATATGCAAGATGTTCTTGTTATGCTTACTGCTTGCCTCCCTTCCCTTTCTTGTATTAGTTGAAGACGCCCAGCTCTAAGGTACAATTTTCCCCCCTCACAATTTTTTCTTCCTTACGAGTCCTTCAAGCCCAAAACAAGGCTTTCCTGTGTCTATTTCTTTGATGATTCAACCTTGAAATTGTTGTGATGTATCTATACATGTATGAAAAGATGGTTGGTGTGATCATGAGTTTCTTTCAAACTCAGGTTCTCTAATTTCACTGAAATATTTACCTAAGAGGTCATAATTTAATTGTCATTTAATTGTTCAGGAAGCTGGTATTGATGTCCGTCTTTGTGATGTTGGTGCTGCAATTCAAGAGGTGATGGAGTCATATGAGGTTGAAATAAATGGGAAGGTATTTCAAGGTAGGAAATTTATTTGAAGATATATATATGTTTAAATAAGATTTATTATATTTATAATATCACCACTGCAAATTTAGATTTTGGTTAATTAGCATTAATCATTGAGCATAACTGTCAATGTCAATAAGTGGGCTTCTATGCAGCAGTCATCAAAGCATATGTAATGATTGTAGTTTCCTTGGATTTCCAACATTTTGAGTAAAATTAAGATAATGTTTTGATCGAATTGCAGTTAGTTGACATCACATCAAAAAACTTCATGAGTATCTTATATAGTGGACAATAACTAAAACCTTTAATTTCATTTGATTTGCATGATTTTGATAAAATTTTCAACAGCATATCCTCATTTTGGACTCCCAACTGCAAATAACATTTGGTTTGAACCATCTTCTCTTTGGAGAGCAGTGAATGATTGAAGTTGCTGAAATTTTTGGAAAATGATATGGTCTAATAGATAAATGAAGTTTATTTACCATGCATTGAGCGCACTGAAGTCTATATTTAGTAAATAGCATGTCCTTTATATGAACTTTTTCTAGGGTATTTAAATGTCTTTGGCAGTTAGAAGCATACGTAACTTGAATGGACACAGCATTGGGCCCTATCAGATACATGCTGGAAAATCAGTTCCTATTGTGAAAGGTGGGGAGCAAACAAAAGTGAAAGAGGGTGAATTTTTTGCCATCGAAACCTTTGGTTCTACTGGTAATATATCTCATCAGACGGGGTATTGAATCTTCTACCTAGTAGATGGTAGTTTGTATGTAGCTCTAACCAGTCATTTGTTTTTTATTATTCTGCAGGGAAAGGGTATGTCAGAGAAGATCTAGAGTGCAGCCATTATATGAAAAACTTTGATGCGGGACATATTCCACTGAGATTGCCTAGAGCTAAGCAGCTGCTAGCTACAATAAATAAGAACTTCTCTACATTGGCCTTCTGTAGACGGTATTTGGATCGCTTGGGAGAGACCAAATACCTGATGGCACTGAAGAATTTATGTGATGCTGGCATTGTTCAGGTAGAGCATCTTGCTATTGATCTTCACTTTATATTGGAATTTTTGGTTTTGCACTTTGTTTCAACTCATTATCGGAAACTTTTTGGTAGCCTTTCATGCTATGCACTAGGCTATTTCCTAGCCATCATTTAGCTTTACGGTATTGACTTGCATCCGCCAATGTATGTGGAAGGTTCTTGAATGATTATAATCCCTGAACCCAAAGATGCAACAGATACACAGGTTCTTCAAGAAAAATAGAGGGCATAATCATATTGTGCTTTGCCAGTCGGTGATACTATGTAAAGTAGGTTAAAGGGAGATCGACATTATCGCGGTGTTATGCTTGCAGAATAGAATCAAATGCATTGCTAAAGAACCTATCTTTAATGGTTTTATGCTTTCATGTTGTTTTATGCTACAAAAGTTGAGACTAATGAAGAACTCCTTGCAGCCTTACCCTCCGCTATGCGATGTGAAGGGTAGCTATGTCTCTCAGTTTGAACATACCATCTTGCTGCGGCCAACCTGCAAAGAAGTTATATCTAGAGGTGATGACTACTAAGGGGATCTTGAATATTTACATTCTTTTCTGTTGCATGTTGTAATTTTAGCACTGTAACTTTGTGTTTTAAGACGTCAGTCACTGCATAGAAATATAACAAAAATAAAAACGGAGTCCAAATTATTATTTTTTAATCAAAGTAGGTGGACGTTTTATTATTTGATGCATCAATTCTTAATATTGAAATATTTGAGATTTACGATTATTTGATTTATTAGTTGGTTATTTTTTTTAATTTTCTTTTTGGGTCATGTGTTATGTATATTGGACAATTTATTTTAAATAAGTGATCTGAAAATAATTACAGAAATATTTATTTTACTCTTCAAGGAGTATTTAATTTTTCAAGTCATAAAACTCTCTCTGTTTGTTTCTTCCCACTCTTCATTCTACTCTTCAAGTTTACAATTCTAATGGGTTTATCTCTATTTCCTTCTTTTATAAGTTCATCTTTCTTTAATGTCATTTTGTTATTGTTCGATATAATCATCGATATCTGATTTATCAATTGATCGATCTTGATTAGATATTACAAATGTTTATTACAGAGGTAATTTACAAATGTTTATTACAGAGGTAATTTTTTCAATTTAGTTTGTTCTATTCACATCTTGTTTATAAAATTTATGTACATTTTTAAAAATCTTTAGTGTATAATTTATTATATTATTACCGCAATCAAATTTTGAAGCATATCATGTTTGTATAAATTTTGTAACTATTTAATTTTTTATTTTATCTTATATTTTTTTCTTGTAACAACTACGATAAAATATTTATATTTTTCTGTTATATTTATTTTCGCGGATAAAATATTTTACTAATAACTACTAGAATTATAAGGTATTTTAGAAAACATAGAAATGTCAGTTCTAAACAAAAATTATGTAAAGATATATATGTAATAGTAATTCATATTCACATCATTGGTTAAAACGATTCTGAATTTTAAAACCAAAACTAAACTAATTTATATTTTTTGAATAGCCTAAAGAAGATTTCAAGGCAGTATCTGTTAATAAATATTATTGATTATTTGAGTGTACGTATACCTTGCAGATAAAGCAAATTAAACTTAGGTCTTTTAGGGCGGAAACGATTGAATTGATCCAATTTAATTTTTTTGTCGGATTAAAGGTTGGTTATATTAAAACCAAATTAATATAACCGACCAAAATATAATATTGGATCGATTCAATTGGTTTCCGCAAAGTTTAAGTTTCGCATGCGATATAAGGCTGAGTAAAATTCGATTTGACTTAAAAAAATCAATTATTTTTAATTTTAAAATATTCGAATCAGCTCAAATAACTCAAGTGAATTTTGAGTTTGAGTTAAGTTTGACTTTGCCAACTCGAAAAAATCAAAAATTTAAATTGTATTGTTTTACGATTTAGTCCCCGATTTCTTTTTTTATTATTATTCCTTCATTTTAAGTTAATTTTTTTATCATGTTTGAACTAAATGCTCCTAAATCAATTCTTATTTTTTAAAATAAATTTTTTATTTTTACAATTTAGCCACTCAACTTCATAATGATTTTCTCATTTCTTCAATTTCTCTTTCGTTTTAAGTTTATTTTTTACCAAATTTGAATCACATGCTCCACTGTCACTATAGAATATCTATATAACTTTAATTTATAATTTTAATAATGATTTTCTTTCAATTTAATCTCTTAACTTTGCATTTATTCAATTTGATCATTCAACTATAATTATTTTATAAATTCTTTCTTTTCATTAATTCTTTTACTCCATACTCCATCAATATGTTGTCGTATAAAAATTTTCTTTAAATATTTTATAATATATATGATATTTGTTTTACTAAATAACATTATAAATTTTAATCACATATTTGTTTTACTAAATAACATTATAAATTTTAATCACGAGACTTATGGTAAGGGTCTACCTTAACCAATAGTCGGGAATTAAATCCTCGCCTTAAATATAAAACAGCTTTAAAACTTGTAACCAACGTTTATCCTTTATATAGCCAGCTTTAAAACTTGTAGCCAACATCAATCGAATACCTACCCTAATATGACATGCATCTTTCCTCTTTCCTCTTTTGAAGATATGATTTTCAACATACAGAATTAGCGAACCGAAGGGAATATAATTAATACATTACTTTTTTCCAAATGATAATAAATATCTAACTAATGTCGCCTAATTCTAGATAAAGAAGGATTAGAACCCCGATTTAACCATTCTACATCTTCATTGGAAATCAAATAATACGACGAGCAATACATGGTTGGGCAGTAACAACGGTCGAAAAAGCCGTAGCAAAAGTAGGGGCAGGGAGAAAGGGAAGAACAAATAGAAATTGCCGAGCATCTTTTCTATAATCCACAACAGGCAACATAAGTAGAAAACTACAAATTCCATCACAGCTGACCACAACATCTTGCCAAAGCTTTACAACTTCAAAGAGGGTATTGTTACACAGTTTTGTTATTCTTTTTTTATGCGCAATCCCTCTTCTAAACTTGACTCGGCTGCCTCCTCGCGTGCAGAAACACTTTCAAACAAGATTAGTCCCTGCAAAACAAGTAACAGCTTACGACCATCTATTGACATTTTAAAGAGAGTAAAATACCAAAAGTAAATGCATCTGTTCAAGTCTGACAGTGACTAAGGAAGTTTTTTGGTGGATGATGGTTGATAGGACTGTTTGAGCAGGCAGAATGGATATGCAGGAACTGTTGTATTGCTTCTTGTTTGACAATGAAGGAAAGGCTTCTTAATGTACAAACTAGTACAAATAAGAGCATGGCATTTATCTCTTGGCTGAAGCTATTGGCCTTAATCAAGGGTACAGACTACAAACTACAAGGCCAGAGTGTCCAACAAAACTACAGATTATGACAGACTCAACTTTGTTGCCATCTACTAAAAACCTGATGCAAGATGCCAACGCCCGTTTCTCATCAAGAGGAGTTGCTTTGCAGTATGCAATATTGTAGGCATGTATTATGTAAACATATTAGTGGAACCAAGGAACTATGTGCCTCATAATGTTGGAAGCATTCCCCCTGCAATTTAGTTTTACTACAATCCTACACAATTCTGTACTCTAACTGAATGATATACTCTAGATGGGGATGGAAATTTAAATGTTTGTAAGGCTTTTGATAAAGGGTTTCTGCAGCAGAGTAAATATTCTAACCAATTAATGATATTTAAAGAATGATCATACTTCCAACCAAAATAAAAGGGGGGAATAAAGCAGTAGCAAAATATAAATATATAGAAATTGGAGCAACAATAAAATTATCCAGCTAAAAAGGTCATCATATAAAAGGTCACTCACCAGTACTTGATTAAGCCATCCCAGCCACAAGTTGCAACTTTACTTTGCTCCAAAGGATGCCACGCACTCCCAATGCAAACTCCCTCATGGCACTTGAGAGTTCTAAATACTTTGCAGCTCTTCCAGTCCCAAAACCAGCACTTACCCTCTCCATCTCCTGACATAACAAACCGCCCATCTGGTGAAAAGTTGACTTGGCAAGCATAGCCAGCCACAATGTGCCCAGCAAACCTTTTCTTTTTGTTAAGCTGAAATCTTTCCCGGGTGCTGTAAATAAGAATTTGATTATCCAAACTTTGAGCAGCAAGCCAATTATTGTTGGGGTGAAGTGAAATAGATGGCATAGAGTGCATGTGAGGCTCACTAATATACTTTATAACAACAGGAATTCCAAATTCCCATACTCGAAGTGACTTGTCATCACTTGAAGTAACAAATCTCCGGTTGTTATCCACAAATGTGATGGTATTCACTGCCCCTAAATGCTGATCATACTCTTGTGTGATTTGTCCAGTATTAATATCCCACTGAACAATCTTTTTATCACTCATGCCCGCTAAAAGTATATTCTGCTTATCTTCATCAGGGTTAAGCTTAACTACATAAGGAATCTTCCCAGTTGAGAAAGTTGAAATAACCTGCCCGGTTTCAGTATCCCAATATTTGATGTTCTTGTCATATCCAGCAGTCAAAAATTTAGTGCCATCGTTACAAAATGAAATATCTCTCACTGCCTTTGAATGACCCATATATGTCCTCATACACTTCCCTGAATTAAACACATCCCAGATCTTCACTTTAGTATCCATCCCAGCAGAGAGAATCAAATGGCCATATTTAGGGAAGAACCTAATAGCTGAGACACCCTTAGTATGCCCACTCCAAGTATGTACCAATCTCTTTGGTATGTAACAATGATCATTTGTTGCTTTTGCATCTTTAGGAGGAGCAATCCAAGACCTTCCTTGGTAGTCTCTCTCCTCTTTTCCATGAAAAGTAGTCTTATCCACCACGTGCTCACCTTTCTCACCTTGATGGCCTTTCTCTTCTTTCTTCTTTGCATACTCCTCTGCATACTTCTTTTGCTCCTCAGTCAACTCTGCTTGCACCCCCTCTTTTTTACCTGCCCAAGGACTCTTTTTATTCTTCATCAACCACACATCAGTAGCTGGATTATCAATCTCTGTTGGATCAACCTCATTCTCATCCCCCACAACCTCATCCTCCTCCATCTCAACATCCTTCTTTTTCTCAATTCGTCGCTTCTTTTGCTCGTGTTGTGGGATGTTATAGACTGAAATGGCATCATTCTTCTGCAAAGCATCCAAATCACCAATATAGTTGTTTCCCGAAGGGTCGGCAGCATAACCATATTTGTGGAAGGTGTTGTATTGCTCATCAAAAACAAAAGAGTCAATGGAGGCGTCCTCAACAAATCCGAGCTTGTGGTTGCGCATGCCCTGGGCAATGCCATCCTTGGCATATGGATGAGCTGGACCATAGATAGGAGCCCAAAGTTGGTCATATGTAGGATTGAAGGCAACGACATGTTGGGTTGGATCAATGGGCTTCGAATGAGCTTGGTGTGCTTTTGCTACAGTTAGGGCCAGCATTGTGTCATCAACCTTGGGTGCAGCAGATTTGGAGGGTATGAGTCGTAGGGGTGAAGAGTCTGGAGATGAAGAGGATGGCTGGTGACTTTGACCTTCACCATCACTACTATCTGCATATGTTTGGATAAGGTCCATCAATGGCTTCCTGAAAGCCTAAATCAAAATAAAAAGAGGTGTTACTTAAGGTATTTGCAATTCAGATGGATAATCAGAAAGGCACAACTTGAGAATTATACATACCATACTTTATTTGAAAACGACTTGGGAATAGGATCAATACCACACACACACACACACATAAAGGAGGAAGAAATAACAATACCACTAACAATAACCCTAGGAGTATTAGTTAACAAAGGGTAAAAGAGGACAAGAAAAATAGAATCATAAGACTACCTCGAATGTTAAGATGGTTTTCTTAAATCTTTCTTCAAAAGTAACAGAGAAGCTTAAAATTTCTTCATCTTAGAGAAGAGTAAAGTTCAATGGAAAAATAGCACACTTAAAACTAGACTGGACATTGCTTGTAGATGAGATCAACACAGAAAACTCAAAAACAAAAACATGAAGAAAAAGAGAAAACACCACTGCTGACGATGAAAGGGAGATGTTATTATCAACAAGGAATAGAAGAAAAACTCATAAGAGAGGCTTAGGTATTATGCCGTTTTAAGAAACAGAAAGAAGTGCTAGATCTGAAAGAGGGCAAGTGTATGCTTTCTGAACATAAAGTAAGCCTGTACCAATACCTAAAAATTAAAGAAGAATCAAAAACTCGTTTACATTATTTTCCCCCTTGATAGAGAGAGACAAACAGACAACAGATACACTAAAAATAAGAATTACACACAAATAATCACTTCAAAAGCAACCACGAGGAAGAACATCTTTAAACGAAGAAGAAGAAGAAGATTGATTGGAATCATGAACAGAGTAGGTACAACTTCCGGCTTTCAAACAAGAGAACTATAAGTACTGAATTTTAAAGTAAGGAAATCAATATATCAAAATTTCATGATCCAAGTAGAAATCTGGAATTTAAGTTTAGGGTTTAAAAATTACCTTATTTGAATTCCTTGACCGTCGGAGACTTTGAGGCAAGAGAGGGGTCGGGTGAGGGATTGGAGGTGGAAAAAGATGAGAAGGAGGCTTGGACAGGCGGCGACGGATGTGGGAGGAGAGACGAAAGAGGGTCGGGAGGAGAGACGAAAGAGGATCGGGAGTTTAAATAAAGGTTAAAATTTAAATACAATCGGCTTCGATCGAAATGACTATAACATGTATATTGTTAAATGATCAAAATATTTATGAATAAATATTATTTTTAAATTTTTTTAATTATTAAAAAATTAAATACAACTATTTGTAAACTAAATTAGGCCATACTAGTAAAACAAAACATTTTCCTATAAATTATGGATTTGATAGGAAAAATTTTCAAAACTATATATTTTTAGATAAATATATTATTTTTTAATTTAAGTGGGTGTTTAACATTTTATTTTATAATTTTTTAAGACTTTTTCATTAACGATTATTAAAAATATTTTGTCATCTAATAAAATGTAACATGTGACAAATTTATTAATTTTCATTTAAAAATTAGAAAAATCAATAATTTTTTAAAACCCTCAATACTTTAATATTTTTAAAACAACCTTTAATCCCTAAATTTTCCCTCTACTACCGTCGAACAATTTACGGTCGTCATGAAGTAGGTTTCCTCCTCTTGTTGCATCAGTCGCAAGGCTTAATTTATCATTCGTCTATCCATCATTCAATTGAAAATTTAATGCTTGACATTTGTTATTCGTTTTGTCGCTTATTCATTGTTTCCGACGATGTAAGATAAAGATTATCGGTTGTGGAATTGACAAATTTAGTGGTTAAATCGTAAACTTACGATTATTATTACCAAAATACATTTTTTTTCAATTATATTAAATTAAAATTTAAAAAAAAAAGAGTAAAGGGACTGAAACACAAATCGACCATTTACAGGCAAGTTCCTTACATCCCCTGCAGTGCGGTCTTTGCCACTGTCACACATTTAACGGATTTGTTACAACTTTTGCTACAATTTATTTATTTAACAAAAAAAAAATAAGAGTTCAATATAACTTAATAAAATAGTAAGAAATAAATTTTCAAAAACTACAGATGCTGAAAGCTAAAAATATCATTTGGTTTATTACCAAGAACAATTATCAGGCTTTTTCTTCGGGTTTAGATTTGGTATAAAGATAATTTTGAGTTTAATCATTTTTACGCCCATCTTTCCAATTAAATCTAACCTCCAATCTTCAAAAAATAGTCAAATAATTATTTTCTACAAAAATACTATTTAAAATATTATAATTTATTATTAACCGAAGAAGTTTTACATTTCAAAGAAAAATATTAAGGTCGGAACTCAAGATGGAACAACATAAATGTTTTAATTTTTTAGGTTTATATAACATCTTAGTACTTAAAGTATACTAAATTTTTTATTTTGGTATTTAAAATATTTTTGGTTAAAATAAATACCTAAAGCATACATTTTGGTTAAACTAGGTTCCTAAAATATATTTTTTTATCAAAATAAATATCTAAAGTGTTTTTCGTCAAAATGAGTACCTAAAGTGTTTTTCGTCAAAATAAGTATCTAAAGTATATTTTTCGATCAGAATAGATATTTAAAGTATTTTGTAGGTCAAAATAGGTACTTAATATATATATATTTTATATAAGTTCCTAAAAATTGTCATGTGACATTAATTAAAAAAATACATTATGTGCATATTTTAACAAAAAAATATATTTTTGGTACTTATTAAGACCAAAAAATAAACTTTAAGTACTTACTCTAACAAAAAATACTTAAAAACCTATTTTGACCAAAAATATATTTTTTTAATTAATGGCTTGATTATGTTAATAAAAATGATTACGCTTGTGGAAAAAACCTTCTAAAAAAGGGGCTTTTGCAGTGTTCCAGTATCAGCACAACATCAAAAACTTGTATAGTACATAAATCAAAATAAATTTAAACATAATTGATTGAAAAACAGCGTCACAAACGTAATACCAAGGTTTTATAATTGCAATTTTAAGACAACAAGATGAAAACCAAAAAAAGCTACCGTCTTTAACAAGTCAAATACCAAAACTTACTTCTTATCTTCTTTCTCAGCCTCGGCAGCCTTCTTTAATCGGGCACCAATGTGGCGCTGATTCATTCGTTCCACGCGGAGCTTGTTATATGCCTTGAATGAATTCATCTCTTCCGTGACCTTCACAAGCTCAACCGAAGGCTTCTCACGAGAAATAGGCATATACAGTCCTTGGACTTGGGTTGCAGTTGAAAGCTCTTCAGCAGTAGAATCACCAGCCTACAAGAACAGAAAGTAAAAACAGTGTCAAAAACAACATACCAGATAAGGTATCTAATGTTTTAATTACAGCAGACTAGGGCTAAAAGCCAAAAACCAATTGGAAAAGCTATCTTGTTAAAATAAAACCCAAAATCTCAAGAACCAAAGCTAACACAAAAAAACCGACAACCCGATATTAACCGAACTAGAAAATGATGGATTATTCAAACAATTTACCAAACAGAATGAAAATTACCTTAAACTTGCGCGGGCATCTAGGGAAGACAACAAGTTTGGCTTTGTAAGTCTTAAGCCTCTGAACATTGGCTTGAAGACCTTCAAGAGATCTGTTCTTACGGCGGTGATCAACAGCAATACCAATGGTGGGTGCAAGCTTCTTTGAAATACCAGCAGCCTGATAAAAGGACCAGTGAGTTCACAGATCATATAATCAATATATTTCTTCAATCACTTGAAACTACTGGTGCCATTACTATGGAATTAATCAAAAAGCCCAATCTACAAAAAGAACAAAAATTACGCCTAGATTCAAAACATGACAAAAAAAAGTGTAAAACAAATTGAGAAGAGAAAATAGCATACCTTAAGCTCTTCGAGAGTGAAACCCTTGCCAGCTCTCAACTTCATGTTGTACTTCAAGGTCTGGCCATGGACAATCGGACGAAGAGGTCCAGCAGTAGGCCTTGGAAAGATCTTTACTGCTTTCTTCTGCCTTGCTGCAAAAATCCCAATTCCCATTAAAAACGGATCAACTTCAATCATTCAATAAACCAAAGAAAAAACACCCACCAATTCTTCTTCTAGCCTTTCTTGCTGGCTGGTTGAACCAAGTTTTCACGTAGTTCTGCCAGTGCTTCTTAAAGTGGCCATTTGGGATAACATTGTTATGCTTAACCATGGTTTACCTGTAATTTCAGTTTCAAGGTCAAACAAAATGATAGACCGAAAGAAAAACAATGAGGATAAAGAAGCTAATAAGCACCTTTGGCTGGAGGTGAACGGAAGATACAGAGGAAGATCGTCACCAAGGCAAAATGAACCCCTAACTATCTTTCTAGGGTTTTTTTTGGACAGCTGCGTGTTTATATTGGGCTTGCTTTTTGATCCGACGGTCATTTCATTAACCTAGAAATCGGACGGGTTATAACCCTCGCTTGTGTAAATTTTACTGTAAAAAAAATACACAACCCTTTATATTTGAGATATAAAATTTAAAATTCAAATCCATAGCTCTAACACCATAAAACATAAACTTTAAAACTTAAATTTTAAAATTTAACCATAAACTTTAAATTTTATATTTTGAAACTTAAACCTTAAATCACAACATAAATATTTGAATCAAATTATTTTTTTATATTAATGCATCATTGAATGAATTTTGAGTTACAATTATAATTACTATGACGTATTATATAAAACATAAATTAATTAAAAATGCGTAAACATATTACAATGATATAACTAATATATAACATGACATATAAATAATATAAATACAACACATACACAAAAGTTAATATATATAGTAGTTTTCAAAAAAAGTTAATATATAGAGTTGTTCAAAAAAGAGTTTTTTATATGAAAATGAGGATTATTATCATACGTTCTATTAAAAAAAATTAGACAAAAAATATACATGATAATGATTATAAAATTAAACTGATAAATATTACGAATTAACATTCTCTAACAAGAGTATCTGAATTCTACTTGAAAGAATATGAAACCGTTAACTCCAAAGCTATCATCAAAGACAAGTTTCGTCATTGTATCCATCACCTTATTTTTATTTTGGAGAATATGTTATAATTTAACCACCTATGAACATTGCAGTAATTTAATAAATTGTAAAAGTAACAGAAAAACATTTATGCTTATCTGAATCAATCTTGAGAGCACGTGAACCATCCAATATATCCATCTCAAGAATAATTTGACGAAACCCCGCATTTCAGACCTCAATAAGACCAATATATGTGCCCCATAGTTCTGCTTCAAAAATCGAGTAAACCTCGATAAATTTAGTAAAACCAAGCACCCATTCGCCACTAGCATCAAGTAACACACTCCCGCATGAGGACATTCCATCAACACTTCGTCGAGCACTATCTGTCTTAAACTTAACTTACTCGTTATCTGGCGTAATTCAATGACAAGTCACGTGTCGAACCTGATTCTCAAAAAAGATTTTTTTTGAATAAAAACATATAGAAAAAAATTTAAAATGAAGAAAACTGTATAGATTAATAGATTTATAATGCAAAGAAACAATAAAAATTTATGTTGAATAGACAACATAAAATAAGGTAAAGAAGTCAACCCATGAAATGGTTTTAGTGAAAAAAAAGTTATTTTTTTATATTTTTTGAGTTGAAATTTACTAATTTGATTGAATGAAGATATATCCAAAATTACAATGTAAGTTTACATATGAGTAAATAAAAACACCTAATTTGAACATATTCCCACAATCATTCAAACAAAAAACTTTCGTTTCAAGATCATAACATGATCATACAAGGAAAAGGTAAAAAAAACCTAACTCAACCTAAATACTCAAAACAAAAATAGATACTAACAAAAAATTAAAAAATAAACAAATATTATCATAGGCCGAATTAAAAATATTACAAAAATAAACAAATTTTATTTTTTAGAAAAAGTAATTTAAGAAAGACTTAGCACACAAATGGTCCCCTAAAATTTTATATGTTTTCTCATTTGGGAACATAACTATATTTTTTGTTAATAATGCCCTCTAAAGACAATCGTTATACTTTTTACCCTAAATTCGTTAACTGCGTTGAAAATAACTAATAAGATTGCATCATTAGCTATTTTTGACTAAATAAATGCAAGTGACATTAATGAAAAAAGATAAATGACATGTCAAAGCTTTTCTTTTTACTCAATTTAATTCCTGACAAAAAATTATTTAATCCTAAATTAGCTTCTATTATTTCAAAATTTTATATTTTGGTCCAATATTATTTATAATGCTTAATGGACAATTTCATCCATGTAGTAATCCCAAATCAATAATCTCTCTCATTTTTAATTTCATCAATTTAGCTCTCGAACTCCCTAAATTGAATCAATCTCATCCTTTAACTGTTGTTTATAACAGAGTCATTGTCACCATTTACCCCTTGACCATGTTAGGCATTATGTCGCTAAGTAATTAGTTGTGTATGAATTAACATGTTCACGTGTCATTTTCTTTAATAAATTAATGTCATGTAATAATATGCTAATGAGTTCGTTTTGATAACATGGTAATACATTTGACATGATTTATCATAAAAAATCTATAATTTTATAATAAATAGTAATTAATTTGTAACCCTCTGTTAGACTTATTTTGATTTTGATATAACTAAAATGACTAACTTGCAAAATTTTGTAAACTTAATATATTCGATTCAAATTTGTCAAAAATACAATTTTAACTTGAACTAACTTTTTTCTAAATTGTTGGACTTGATACATATTTGATAAACCATTTTTAAGTCAACAAAAAATTGTTTTTTAAGTGTTTATAAGAGGAGGTTTTGAAACCTCCTAGGTGGTTTCGAAACCACCAAGGCAGTAAGGCCTGGAAACCTATTTTTGGTTACATATTTCGAAACCTACATGATGGTTTTCAAAACCATGGCCTGTAACGGCTATTTTTCAGTTTGACAAACCTCTTCAATGGTTTCGAAACCTCTGTGTAGGTGAGTATTTAATGCTCGATTTTAATGGCTTCCAACAACTCCAAACTCCCACCAACGTCTCCCAACGTCTAGAAAAGATCAAGAGCATATTAAAGGGGTTTCCAAAGAGTAATGAAGCAACAAGAAAGCCTATCCAGATATTCAAGCAATCAAAAATTCAATTTATGCTTAATTTTCTATCTTTCTTGTAAACACTAGAATGTTCTTCATTGTAATTCATTTACTAGTATTTCTTGGGCGTGTGAGAGAGCTTAAACTTTGCAAACATATTCCTTGTAAGGATTTTCTAGTTTGCTTATTTATATTTGTTTTTGGGAAATAATTCACTAGACTTTGGGGTATAAGTCTATTGAATTGTGTAAGGTTACTCATTATCCTAAAGGAAAGACAAATTAGTGGATTTGTGGAAAATCCTTACTATGGTCACTAAGGTAGTGGATATGGACTCCATTAAGGGAGTTGAACCACTGTAAATCACCTTGCAATTTCCTGTCTTTGTAATTAGTGTCCACCAATCTTTAAAATTCCAATTCACCCCCTCTTGGCTTCCACCGATCGATTGCAACACTCATCAATTGGTATCAGAGCTTGGCTCATTGGAAGGTTTTATAGCCTCTTGAGAAGATCCAAGAAGTGTGCAGTCATCTACAAGGTCATCCATGACTTCCTCCTACCATTGAAGCTTGGGGCGATTCTCAACCCACCAACAAGCCTTCTTTATTCAATGGAGTTAATTATGCTTATTGGAAGAACCGCATGAAGTTATTAATTCAAGCTTTTGATCTTAAAGCTTGGAAGATCATCACGGTTGGTTACACCGCACCAACTAGTAACATAGAAATGTGGAGCAATGATCAGAACAATAAATTCTCTACAAATGCCAAGGTGATGCATATCATATTTTGTGCTCTTGGACCAGAAGAATATGGAAGGGTGTCATAATGTTCCAATGCCAAAGAGATTTGGGACAAACTTGAAGTGACACATGAAGAAACCAACCAAGTAAAGGAGACCAAAATCGGGCTCATCAACTTCAAGTATGAAAACTTCATGATGGACCCCGAAAAAGACATTAAATCTATGTCTGATCGATTCTCCGTGATTGTGAATGGATTAAAGAGCTTTAGAGAGGTGATCTCGGAAATCAAACTTGTAAGGAAGATGATTTACTCTCTTCCCAAATTATGGGAGTCCAAGAAGATGACGATCATAGAAGCAAAGGATCTCAAGACTCTCAAATTGGATAAGCTCGTTGGTTCATTGCTTATACATGAGATGATGTCAAAAGGGAATATCAAAAAGAAAAAAGAAACGAAAAAGAAGACATTTGGATTTGCTCTCAAATCAACAAATGAAATGGAGTGATTGTAGTGGAGAAGATGAAGAGAAAGAGATGGCTATGTTTGCCAAGATATTCAAAAGATTCATGAGGTCCAACAAAGGAAGAAGATTCCAAAGAGAAGAGGGCTTCAAGAATGATTTCAAAGAAAATGATCCCATCATTTGCTATGAGTGCAAATAACTAGGACATATCAAGTTCGATTGTCCCTAATTGAAGAAGAAAAGCTTTGAGAAAAAAAAGGCACAAGGCTCTTGTAGCTACTTAGAGAGATGATGAATCATCCGACGAGGACGAGAATGAAGTAGCCAACTTGTGTCTCATGGCAATAGAGGATGGCTCTATGGTAACATCTAATTCATCTACTTCATTTGATTATACTTTTGATGGATTGCAAGAGGCATATGATGAATTAGCTTTGGAATTTGAAGAGTCAATTTTGAAAAATAGAAAAATCATTTCAAAATTGAAAAATGAAAATGACTCTCTTTCCAAATCTAATAAGAAGCTTGAAAGTAAAGTTGAGGAAATGCAAGTTAAAATGAAAGAATTTGAAAAGAAAAATCAAGACTTGCACAACTTACTTTCAATGGTCCATAATGATCATCAAAAGGAACTTGATGGTCTTAAAGCTTCTTTTGACAAAGTTGGGACAAAACGTTTTGAAAAGGGTGAAAATTCAAAACCCAACTATGTTAGAAAGAATTTTAATGGAAACAATTATAGAAGTCCCCAAATATCGTATAACAGAGAGATAGTTAAAACGTTTTAGTGCTATTTGTGAGAGGGAGTTTTTATTGCATAAATTGCTTATTTTCTTGGCCTTATATGCTTAATGTTATGTCTTTTGGCCTTAAAATTAGCAACATTTAATTTTTAGTCAATGTTTTCTTGACTTGTGTGCTTACATGTTATCTTGACTTAATTTTCTTTTGTTGTTCATGTTTGAGTGAACTTAGTTAAGTTAGTCACTCTTAGCTCAATATGAACCTTTTAAGATCCAACTTTTAGCATTGTTGCTTAAACTTTAAAATCTTTACCTGTGGCTAATGGTTGTTTAAATGTCATACATCTTTGAACTCATTTCAAAGTATATTTAATGCCAATAATAGTCATAAACCTTTAGAATGCATATTCGAATCATATTGAGGCATAAAAATGCCTATTTTACCGTTTAAGGGTCAAAGGTCTCGAAACCACTCACACTGGTTTTGAAACCTGCTTGGAAGTGTTGAAAAAATTGCAAAATTGGGCTATAGATTTCGAACCACCCCATAGGTGTCGAAACCACCAAGCTAGTTTCGAAACCACACGGGCAGTTTCACAGGCTGTGACTATTTTTAACTCCGAAAATATGATATTAAAACGCCCAAACCCTTGTTTTATTCTTCCAAACGGTCAAAACTCCAAACCCATTCAAAATTATCTTAAATTTTTGCATCCTTCTTGCAAAATTTCTCAAGTTTTTGGGTTCTCATCACCATCTTCACCAATCTTTTAAGGTAATCTCATCTTAAATATTTTCTTTCACTCTTTTTATTTTTCGAAATTAGATGAATATTTGGGTTCAAAATTATGATTTTCATGCTTAAAATCTTTATAAATCATGTTCATTTTTATTTGTTCATATCTTTAAACATGATTTCAACAAAACCCATTGTTCTTCAACAAATTTTCATGATTTTGGATTTTTTGAAAATCTTTTAAATTTGGAGAATTTATGCATTAAAATATTGAATTAGGTTGATAATTTATATACTACATCTTGCTTAATTTGCAGGAGGTTATACCCAATCCAGCACAAATTCTTTCCAAATTTTTCTCAAACTCTTGCTAACCAAGTGTTTGTCAAAATTCCCCAACCACATTTTTCAAGCCAAAACTCCTCATTTAAAAAAAAAACATGCCTCGTAGAACCAACCCTCCTAGAGCCAAACGTCCTCGTTTTGAAAGAGGTCAAGGCCCCGTTCTAATCAACCTCAACCTCAACTTCATCTTCAAAACCCAAATTTCTTGAACCTTTGTTTTAAAGATAATGAAAAACTATAGCGTTTTCATCATATTTACGAAGCCAAAGAGATTAGAGCCGAGCGAACCATTGATTTAGACTTTTTAACCTCCAAGCTCTATGAATTTGAATTATTTCCTTTGTTTGTCGAATGGGGTTGGATGGATTTTCTTTATATTAAACCTCGTGTTTTTCATAACCTTGACAAATTTTTTATGCCAATGCTACTCTTGTTCACAATGCTTACAATAACTCCGAGGTTATTGAAATTAAATCATACCTTATGGGCACCAAATTTACACTCACTCCGGCAAGAATTACCGAACATCTAGGTGTCCCTTTTTTAGTGGTGTTTTCAATGAATCCGAGATTGTACCTATCCAAGAATTTGATGATCATAGTCCCACTCATCTTCATATCTACGATAGGCTTCTCCATCTTTTCACCGCTTGGTTCTTTCTTCCCTCTGGTGGAAGATCCACTCACATGCATCATATTGACTATTGGTAGCTACACCAACTTCGCACCGGCAACCGTCCAAATATTGCCCAAATCATCTTCAGTTATCTTCTCAATATCATTAACAACCCTTTTGCCTTCTCTCTCAATTATGGATGTGTTCTAAGCCACATCTTTGAGAAGCTCAACATTAACACATCCTTTGATCCCGTCATTCATCTAAAGAGCAAGAATGATGAGACTACGACTAAGAAAACCGGTTGGAGGTTCATTCATGATGAATAGGTTCGTAAGAATAATGAATATGAAGTTGGTCCAAGAAATGTTGTTGCACCGGATGTTCCACCTCCCATGACCATTGAATCTATGTATGCGTCTATGGTCACTCGCTATGGCAACATGGATGCTTTTCTTCGTAGCTCTTATGACGATACTACCGGCTTGCTTCATAGTTTAGATGGTCGTGTGACATCTTTGGAGCATGACATGCATGATGTTCGTGGTCATCTTTTTCCACCTACATCGCCTTATGATGCACCATATGCTTAAGATTTTATGCATTCTATTATGACATTATGATATGGTATGTTGGACTTATTTTTGATTTGGTTCATTGGATTATGCTTTTAGGCTTATTATCGACTTTGATGGATATTTGTTTATGCGTGTGGTTTTATGATGGATTCTTGCTAGAATTTATATTTAAATTTCTTATGTTGGGTTATATTTTTTTGAGATTATGGTTTATCTATTTATTGCTTTTAGATTAAATGCCTTATTGCTCTAATGATGATTGTTCTTTTGTAGCATTTTATTATATTTGCTATAACAAAAAGGGGAGAAAAACTTGTGATAAAAAGTTGAAAAATTATTTTAACAATTAGTTTTTCAAAACTAAAATGTTTTTAAAACTTAAATTTCAAAATAATTCACGAAGACAATTTTTAAGGGGGAGCTTAAGTGGAAAATTTAAAAGTTTGACAAATTTTCAAAAACAAATTTTTATCAAGTGTTTTATTTTATCAAAAAGGAGGAGATTGTTAAACTTATTTTGATTTTGATATAACTAAAGGACTAACTTGCAAAAAAATGTAAACTTAATATATTCTATTTAAATTTGTCAAAAATACAATTTTAACTTGAACTAACTTTTTCTAAATTGTTGGACTTGATACATATTTGATAAACCCTTTTTAAGTCAACAAAAAGTTGGTTTTTTAAGTGTTTTAAAGAGAATGTTTAGAAACCACCAAGGCAGCAAGGCCTGGAAACCTGTTTTTGGTTACAGGTTTCGAAACCTACATGATGGTTTCAAAACCATGGCCTATAACGACTATTTTTCAGTTTAAAAACCCATGATTTCGAAACCTCTTCAATGGTTTCGAAACCTCTGTGCAGGTGAGCATTTAATGTTCGATTTTAATGGCTTCCAATGGATCCAAACTCCCTCCAGCGTCTCCCAGCGGTTAGAAAAGATTAAGAGCATATTAAAGGGGTTTCCAAACAGTAATAAAGCAACAAGAAAGCCTATCCAAATATTCAAGCAATCAAAAATTCAATTTGTGCTTAATTTTCCATCTTTCTTGTAAACACTAGAGTGTTCTTCATTGTAATTCATTTGCTAGTGTTTTTTGGGTGTGTGAGAGAGCTTAAACTTTGCAAACACCTTCCTTGTGATGATTTTTTAGTTTGCTTATTTGTATTTGTTTTTGGGAAAGGATTTAATAGACTTTAGGGTATAAGTCTATTGAATTGTGTATGGTTACTCCTTATCATAAATGAGAGACAAATTAATGGATTTGTGGAAAATCCTTATTGTGGTCAATAAGGTAGTGGATGTAGACTCCATTAAGGTAGTTGAACCACTCTAAATTACCGTGCAATTTCCTACTTTGCAATTAGTGTCCACCAATCTTTAAAATTCCAATTCACCCCTCTTGGTTTTCCATCGATCGATTGCAACACTCATCACCCTCCATTAGAACTATCTCGTCATTAAAACTGGCATGTCGTCATCGGTATGGCAAGATAATTGACGATAACAGCTAGCGTGGAAGAAAATAATGACTACATGTGCGAAATTGAATAACTCTATTAGTCAATGACAGTCAAAGGATGAGATTGATGCAATTCAGGAGTTCGATGATTAAATTGATGAAATTAAAAAATAGGGCAACATTGTTGATTTTGGAAGATTACAAAGACTAATTTAATGAAATTAAAATTGAGGGGTAAAAATGTTGATTTAAGGTTACTACAATGGTAAATTTACCGCTTTTAAGCCTATTGATTTTTTCGAATTTCGACTAAATTATTTGAATGTGTAAATATAGAAGACTAAATTTACTATTATATGACTTTTCTAAATTGGCACATCGCTCCTTATCAACAATAAATAATGTTGTGATTATTTTGTAACAAAATATAAAGTTTAATGTCTAATTTATAACATATAAAAATTAGATGACATAAACATTTTAATAATTTAATAATAGTTTTAAAATATTTTGGTGTGATTATATAATAATATCTATTTTTTATTTTTAGACTTTTGAAAATACATGCACATCATATAAAATAAATTGTTTGAATTAGAGTCTCTTAAAAAAATTCTACTTTTTTTACATGGATTAATAGATTCAATTTAATAAAAAAAAATTTCAAAAAAAGGAAAAAGTTTAAAAAAAAATGACCGAGAAGTACAAAAATGGTAATGAATTATTTTCAACCAAGATTCTACTAGCTACCCTTCACCCCTTTTTTGAAAACGAAAAATTATATTGCTCGGCTTACTATATTAATTATAGTCTTAACCAATAAAAGTTATTTATTATATCGCTTTTTTATGTCATTTTTTTAATTAGTTAATTTTTACTAATATATTTTATATGTCATTTAAAAAATACATTTTAAGAAATTATTATATAATAAAAAATGACATGAATAAAAAATGATGTAATGATTAAAACTATGACTGATGTAGTAAGCAAGACCCATAATATAATTTCTTTATAAAAACTCATCCAACTGAGGGCCATTTCGTAATTTAATTTATAGCAACAGATTTTACATTTTCAGACGTGTCACTCTCAAATCGCGATTATCAAATACATTAGAGACGATAAAAAGCTGAAGCGTTTTATGGTAGTGAATTTAGAGGCGTAATAATAAACAAATAATATTTCCCTCGTATTTCTGTATTTCAAAATTCAAAAAAGCGACCCAACAACTCTCGCGTCTCCCGTCCCCCTTCTCTTTCCCTGTCAAATCTCAAAAAAAAGCAGGTCACCAAAAGTCCAAATAACTGCTATGCCATTTCCCGATTCAACAAGACTTAGTGCTCAGATTTCTTGATCTGACGCTTCTTTGCAGAGCCATGGGATGTTTCTTCGCCTGCCTTCGCGTCAGAGACGATGGCTCCCGCCCTCACCTCGTCTCCCCCTCTTCCAAACCCGCCGTACGTTTTTCAATATTCTTTTTTACTTTTCTTGCTCCTCTGTTTGGTTCCTGCGAACATTTAGTTCAAAAGACGCTTTCTTTCCTAGAATTTTATATTTCTGAAGTGAAGGGAACTTGAACGAAGTTTTTTTTTTTTTTGCATTTCTTTTTGTTTGTTTGGCTAAGCAGGAACATTCAGTTTCACGAAACCGATTATCGTCTCTCTTTCTTGATGAAGGTAAAATATACTTAAACAATTGTGTAGCTCATTAGTTGAATTTAGCTAATTTCAACACTTTTCCATTCAAATTTGATTTTTCTGTTGTTTGAAATTGAATCATTTTTTATTATATTGTCTCTGTTCTAAAAGACAGAGGAGATTATCCATCCCATGATTTGAGGTCAAAACAAATTGATAAAGATCTAAAGGATGAGGTATGTTCATGGAGCTTTTTGATATATGTTGGTTATTTTGTATGTTCAACCGAGTGCCTGCCAACTCGAAATTTTCCCCTCTCGTAGGCAAAATGTCATTCTTCGCTTTCAAACATATCCAATGATAAGATTCAGCTGGATAAACCACATCAGCCGCCTACTCCCATCAAACTTTCTGAGGCCTTGGTGAGGAGTTCAGGTTCTCCGGACAATATGCCAAACAGGTTATATGTTTTAACTTCTTGCATTAAAATCTAATCAACAAATGCAAACTTGTTATTGACTTTCTTATAGAATGTACAACTGTTTTGGGTATTTTTGTTGAATGAGTTGAATTAATTCCGCCTTCAATTAATTGTTTGATCTTGTTAGTCTGCTTGACAATTGACTGGTGCTGTTCTGTTGTAGCTGTATATCTAATGCCACAAACATTGGGAGTTTCTCCATTGATTCTACTGAAGGCAGTGAGATGACTACGGTTGATAAAACTGTTAAGATTGATGTTGAACCAACTTCATCTCACGGGGGAATAAGTCTGTACGCTTTGAATGCGAATGTGATGCATCTTCTAAATATGATGATCAAAATATAAACAAACTTGAATTACTAAGTTCTCAAAATGCATCGGAGCCCTCACCAAATACAACCCCATTAAAACTTTCTGATGAAATGCAAACCCCTGGAACAGTTTTTCCCTCAAATGGGAAGATCCGGATCAGGTCTGGAGATGTTCATTCCGTTTTGAATCCAGTTGAGAATGCCACACCCAAAGAGATATTGGGTGAGCTGAAGGAATCTCCTGAACGACCGGAAGAAGCCACACCCAAGGTAGAAGTTGGAGTAAAACAAGCTTCTCTGATGAAAGAGGCTGAGGATGAAGGAAGTTTGTCTTCTTGGTTCAAGCCAAAACATTATTCCATTGATGATCATATTAGAAATCTTCAGGCTGCTACCAAAATCCCTCATTCTGGTAAAACCCTTGTGGACAGGCCCATCATCGGTATGGTTGCTGCTCATTGGAATGAGGATGAATCTTCCCGCATCTCACCCAAATGGTGGGATGGGAATGGAATCCCAAATTCAACTAATAAATACAATGAGGTAGATTTTTTTTTCTGGATACATATGTACTTGCAGTTTAGACCTTCTGCTTGATGGATATCGTCCTGTTTTCAGGATCAGAAAGTGAGTTGGCATGCAACTCCATTTGAAGAGAGGCTGGAAAAGGCACTGTCTGATGAAAGTCTCATCTCTCAGAGGTATGTTTATCATTTTTGCTTGCTTCATTCATTGTCTATGATGCTATTTTAGTTTGTTTGTTAATTGATGGATAGCACAGCTAAGATTTTAATTACCTCAGCATCTTCCTAGCCAAGTACCTGGTCCAGTTATAAGATTGTTTGTAAATCGATGGATAAACTTGAAATATGGAGGCCTAAGTATAACCCGATCATATATAAATATATATGGAACTGGCTAAAGAATACATGAAAGCCTAGTCATACTTTCTGTGATTAAATACCAAAATCTTTTTCTCTTAATTGAACTTTAGATATCATAGCATACTCTAGCTGAGCAAGTGAATCCTGTTTCTCCTTTTCTTTTTTCCTAATTTCCCAAGTATGTTGGGGATGAGGTGATTTTTATCATAGCTATATCTAACAATGTAATGAGATTCATATTATTACTATATCTAATGTGGGGAAGTTTCTATGATTTAATATTATTACTGCTAATATAATCTCTGTTCAGGCAATAAAGAGAGTGAAGTAAATATTACAGTACCATGCATTCAGCACGGTTCCTATAAAATTATTAAAACACTAGTTGTAGCTAGTTCCAAATGAAACAAAGTTTAACCCTCTATAATATAACCAAACCTTGTTGCTCAAGCATTTACCTACTTTTAATATGAACTGTTTTTGGGTCACACTTAGGTTGGATATCTACATCTTTGACCCCTTTACTGGAAAATGCAAAGAGTGAAGTTATGGCTTTATGTTAAACAAGTTTGTTGAGGGCGACCTTTTTGCTGGATAGTAACATTGTAGATGAAGTTCCAACATATTTGACAGATTCTGACATCTCTTCTTCAGATGGAAATTGCAATAATTCAATTAATTAGTAATGCTATTTGCCTATTTAATTACCAACTGTTTTCAATTTTGCATCAAAACAATTCTGGCTGCCTGTTTTAATTGCAGCAAGCATGTTAATCGAACACTGGCGGCTTTTGCTGAGACCGATGAAAGCGACACTGCTCTGTCTCGGCTGCTACCTTGCCCACGTTCCAAGTCAGTGGTTTCATTCTGATGGTTAGCACTGTTAATTTTTGTTTGAATCTCATTTTCATGTTTAACGAGCTAGGATGTAATTGAGCCTTTTAAACCTGAAAGAAGGATTTAAACTCTTGAAATATCTTGGCTGGTTTGTCTTGAGCCACACAACGGTCCTTTTCTTGGGAATCATGGTCAGTTGGATTCGGATTTGCTTCAACTGTATATATCAATGGTTATTTTGTAATACTTGTCAGCATGGTATATACATAGTTCTCTATCAAAGTTGCATCAGATTGTCCTTAAAACCCACTTATATATATATATATATATGTTGCCCTTAAAACTTAGCTAGACAGACTGCTCCCATTTTACTTCAGAGAGATTTTACAGTTTTATTTTGTTAGATTGAGGAAACCGTTAGCACCATTCATCAAAATTTACGAGATTACGAGAGGCTGAATATTGTAGCTCAGCTCAAATTTCAATATTTGATTCACCAATAAAAAAATTTCGCTTGAATTGAGTTTTTTATAATTAATCTATAATTTAGTTTAAAGTGTAAAACTACATGGTATGATTTAGAGTCCATCGTATGATTTCACTATCATACCTCTAAAGCTATAGTGCCCGCGAAATGAAGAATTAGTGAATCCAAAAACAAAAGTATATACTTGCACCATGGCTTAATTATTGGAAGTAATCCACCATGCCATTTATCATCAATGGAAGACAAAATAATTCATTGTTCCATTCTAAACTAAAAAAAAGGAAATATCATCAAAGGACTTTGGTCATACTCTGAAAATGAAGAGCCATATGATATATGGCTATTTTTTTTTGTGAAAGATTCAGTTACCTTTCGGACAAGGCATAACCATTTCCGCACATCCCTTTACTGCAAGCTTTTTGCCTTTTCATTTAAATAGGAAAAAAAAACAATGGAATGGCAGCAGCTGACGTTCTCACTTAAATCTTGATTTGATGGCTGGAGCTTGCGACCTGCAAATGTTGAAGACAGGATTGTGAGAACATGGTAGAAATAATAAACCCTGGAAGTACAAGGTAAGGGTCTACCGATAAAGTGCTATGATCACCAGTGTTTCTGATGTCACCAAATTTTGGCTTTAAAATTCAACTTCCACACCCACATCATAATTTAAGTCCCAATTAAGTCAAACCTGAACCATAGTGCTTTATCCTATCCTAACCATAGGCCCTAAAAATCCTGATATTTAATTAGTTTAAACTACCATGAATCAATGTTTGCAGGTTTATAATGGTATAAATGGGCTTCTTTATCTTATCCAGCCAAATATCAGGTTGTTCTTTTGCGGTGTCTGAAGGAAACAAACCTGAACAATGAACATGAGGCTTCTTTCATGATTTGACCAGCTTAAATCTAAACCAACTCGCTCTCCAATGCACAAGCTACTTACCAAACACCATGACAAGGGATACTGCTAGCAAGAGGATGGCAACCTGCTCGAACAGGCCCCTAGTAGTACCTTGCTCCAGACATCTTAGCCAGAATCAATAAAGCTCCAAATTCTCAATCTGGACAGAGATAAAACATGTTCATCCCCTGTTTGTAGTCTCGAGGTTTCATAAGTGTCCACAAGTTATGTTCCTCTTCAGTAATCAAATTCGAAAATCCCAATTAGACAAGAACTCTGAAAGGATTTGTAGTAATCAACATCTTTTCCTCTCTTTGCGCAGTCCTCCTAACAATTCATATATCTTATCAGATTGGGGATGTTCTTCATCTTTTGAAGTAAAATAGTTCACACAACCAGCCACCTCAATCCAACTACATCCAACATCCTTCCTTATACCCTTCATTGCTTTTCTCACTCTATCAACATTTTCCCAGTTTCTTTCCTCTGCATAAATATTTGAGAGCAAAACATGATATCCTGTTGTATTGTTTCCTGTATCCATTTGAAGCAACCTCTTGGCCACAACGTCACCCAGGTCAGATTTTTGGTGAAGCCTGCAAGCTGCAAGAAGTGATCCCCAAATCTCCAAGGAATTACCCTTTTCACCTAATTGCTTGACAAACTCGAAGGCTTGCTCCACCCTCCCAACCTTCCCTAGCATGTCAGCAACACAACAATAATGCTCCGTCGAGGGCTGGATGTTAAACTCTCTCTCCATTGAATTAAAAATATGAAGGCCCTGGTCAACCAACCCAGCATAGCCACAAGCTGATAAGACCGCAACAAAGGTAATGGCGTCAGGTTTAATGTTGGAAGCTTGCATTGAGTGAAACAAAGAGAGAGCTTTCTCGCCCATCCCGTGTTGACCATAACCCAATATCATCGTGGAATACGAGGCATAATTTTTCTTGGGGATATTAGAAAACATGTTTTCAGCAAGTTTGAGGGCACCAGATTTGGAATACATGTCAACAAAAGCTGTTCCCACAAAGACATTTGCGTCCAACAAATTACGAACAGAAAATCCATGAAGTTGCTTACCTAAATCTATATTCCCCATCAGACTACATGCTGGGAGAATTGATGCCAATGTCACAGCATTGGGCATTACATTTTGCTGAAGCATTTGCCTAAAGACAACAATAGCTTCTTCAATAAGCCCATTCTGTGCAAGACCAGCAATCATAGCATTCCACGTGGCTTGATCTCTATTCTTAGGATTGCTTTTTCCAAAAAGTAGTTGTGAGTTCCTAATCAAACCAGATTTAGCATACATATCTATCATATAACTATCCATCCCCTGAGATTGAATGCCATGCCTAAGAAGATAAGCATGGGTCTGTTTTCCAATTTCCTGGTTTCTAAGATTTGATGCCGCTGAAAGTATGGCAGATACAGTCACAGAATCAACTAAAAAACCTTGCTTTTGCATCTCATATACAAGTAACAACCCTTCATCATCCAACCCATTCTGTACAAAAGCAGATACAATGGTATTCCAAGAAATGGCATCTCTTTCAGTCATCTTATCGAAAAATTCAAATGATGTGTGAATTGAACCACACCTGGAATACATAACAAGTATTGCATTGGCCACAACAACTGACAATTTGTTTACATTCTTAACTATATAGGCATGTAGTTGCTGTGCCAAATCCAACTGCTGCAACTGTGAAACAGCAATTACTGCTGAGAGATAAGTGACATCATCAAAGCCAGATTCTGATTCCATGGCTTGAAAAAAAAGTTTAATTCCTTCAACCTGAAAATTATTTTGAAGATACCCTCCAATCATAGTGTTCCAAATCTCTATATTTCTCTGCGAGCAATTGTCAAAGATTTTCCTAGCAAAATCAAGGCAACCAAGCTCTGCAAACATGGAAATTGCCGAACTAACAACAAAAGGGTCATCAAAACATTCACCACCTGACTTGAGAAGCATTCCGTAAAGAACTTCGGCATTATTACAGTCCTCTAAACCAGATATAGCCGGGAAAATGTTAACAAAACTAACTGCACTTCGTTTTATCCCTGTTTTCATCATATTCCTAAACAACCTAACTGCTTCCAGATATCTCTCTGTCTTTACATACCACGAAATCATAGTATTCCAAGCGACCACATCTCTCTTACGCATCACATTAAATACTTTACATACCAAATCATTTTCCAAATAATCAAAGCCTTTACTATAATCACTCATTCCCTCATTGTCCACAGAACTCAAACAAGTAGCATAAAAAATCAACAAAGCATTATAGACGATCCTACTAGGGTAGGTTAAACCCCGAATGAAATGACAATGAACGGCTTTACCTATGTGAAAGTTCTGCAACAGAGCACAAGCTTTGAGGACAGAGGAGTAAGTATAAGGGTCGCATTTGGTGAGAGAGGAGGAGTTCTTCATGTGGGAATAGAATAAAAGGGCCTCATGGGGCATGTTGTTGCAAATGTAACCAATGACGATGGTGTTCTAAAGAACTGTTGTTGGTTGGGGAATTGTGTCGAAGAGTTGGCGGGCGAGGTGGGGTAGGCCTTGTTGGCAAATCCGGCTGAGGCGGGAGCGGATGGTGGGAGTTTTGAGAGTTGGGTTAGGGGGTGGGGAGCAGATGACGGTGGGTGGAGAATGGGAAGGGTTGTTGCTGGCGGTACTGGCGGTTGTAGGTGTGGTTGAAGGCGGGGAGAGCGGCAGAGGGAGTGCGGAAGAGGCCATGAATGATGGGTGGATAATTGATAAGATTGTTTCGTTAGCTTTCTTGTGCTCTCTCTATCATATTCATATGCTTAAGTGGTTGGTAGTTAAACAACGTTGCCTTAATGCCTCAATCTACATATCTTTCTGCCGCTCTCCACTTTTTTTTTAAAAAAAATTCTTTTTTCTTTTTATGTCAAATTATTCAAATTACACGACATATTACTTATGCATGAAATTTTTTTAATGTACAATCCGTATAAATTTTAATTTATACGTGCCTTTTAATTGTAGTGGTTAAAGTTTTAGTTTAAGAGTTTAGGTTATAAGATTTAAAATCCAAAATTACTATTTAGAATATATATATATATATATATATAGTGTACGCATGTTTGAACTCTGAAATATCATGTTAAAAAAACTCTAAAATTTAACATCTAAGCCTCTTATCATAAATCAAAACCCATAAATTTTAAACCTAAAAAGTTAAACCCTTAATCTCCAAAATAAACTTATTTAAACAAGCTAAAATTAACGCAATATGTGTATCAATTTTTCCATATATAATACTATAGAATTTATTATATCACATTACAAGTGAAAAACATTTCATATATGGTGTATAGTAATTTGAAAAAGGAAAACTCTACAACGTGCATCCAATACCGTTGAACACCATTAACGCTGAACACTGTTAAATATCATTAAATTAATTAATAAAAATAAAAAAATTTAAAGACTCAATCTACAATTAATAATTATTTAAAATAAAATTTTAATTAAATTATTTTTCATATATATTATATTTTTTTATTGAAAGCCGGAGCCGGTAATCGTCGTGGTTGTTGGTTTGATTATCAATACTCAATCTCCCTCTACTGCTGAGATTATTTGTTTTGGTTTCTATAGCCGACGAACATTCTTTGTCTGAGACAAACAAGATTGTTTTCTTGAAACTCTTCATAAAAAACGAACCTTTCTTCTTTGACTTGAAACTTCCATTAGACAAGCTTTTGTAGAGCTTAATAATCGGGCTCGACAAGAACCCACGATCCATCGGTCCCGACCAACAATGGAAGTTACCACTTGGAACTGGTTGTAACATAAGGGAAGCAACTAACTCGGAGCTTTTGAACGTCAAGGAACGATCCGGCCGGTAACGGGGATGACGCCAATAGGACCGTTGTTAAGTTGGCGCTAACGGAAGCTCCGAAGATGGAGCTAAACGTCGTGGTGGTGGAGGAAGAAGAGGAGTTGATCGAGGAGTGGTTTTCGACAGAGGAGATAAGAATCGGGTCGGACGTAAAAAAATAAATGTCCAATGAAATCTTCGGAGGGATGAGGCATAACGTGAGAGGTCGTCGTCATTTCATGGCTTCCAACGCCATTGAAAGAACATCAATGGCTGAGCTTTCTAACACTGTTTCCCATGATTTTATTTCCGTCGGGTTGTTTTAGTTATTTTATTTTAAATAATTATTAATTGGAGGTTAAGTTTTTGAAAATTTTAATTTTTATTAATTAATTTAATGATGTTTAGCAGTATTCAGTATTAATAATGTTCAACGGTGTTCGACGCACGTGGTAGATTCATCTTTAAAAAAATATTCGTAAAAGAAAAAATGTTTTTTTGTTAAGACAACTAACAGATAACTTATTATGGATTACATTAGCTTATAATTGGTAGTGAATTATATTAACGGATTTGATTAATTAATCGCTTTAATTATAGAATGGTAGTATTTAATGGAAAAAATTATTTGTTTGATCCCTTAAAAGTGTTGAAGAGGATAATAAAGTGATGAACGATATGGTGAAATGTACGACATATCTTTGTTCCCTCATATCGACATTTAAAAGTAAAAGTATCAGAGCTAGCACGTTTTGTTAGTTGGCTAAACTGCTTATCTTTGTTTCCTCGTACTCTTTTAAGTCATGGGTTCTAGACCCACTAAGAGTACCTATTTTTTTTCATCCCTTCTAGATATGATTAAAATTAAGATTTGTCAGAAAAAAGTACAAGTATCCAATCGAAAATTTTGCTAAAGTTCAAGGGACATTCATTCCATTATCCTCTAAAATGATCTCAAGAAGAATACAAAATTGTTTTAATGCTTTCCCTACATTTGAGTGAATGGTTTCTTAAGAATAAAGCACAGATCCGTTAAGCTTCAAACAAGAAAAGGAAAAGTGTAAACCATTTAAAAGATGTTGCAACAAAAATCCTTTATAAACTTTAACACAGAATTCTAAGCCACCCTTTTAACTCACTTGCATGTCACCACCTAATCATTCAAATTCAAAAGATAAGGTACCAAACACATTCTTCTAACCCAATTGCATTTACGGTTAAATTTGATGATTCATGCACAGTATTTATATCGTATTAATTATACTAATTGTACTTAAATGTGCAAAGCCATCAAGTTAATCCTTAGATGCATCTTCAAATTGATCCTCACTCCATAAGTTATTAGCAGAAGCGTTCATTGGTTGGGATAAGGATCGATTCTCCCTTTTTTTAACCCTTTTTCTTTCTTTATTAAATTTTTTATAATCAATGATATTCAATTCATTAGCTGATTAATTTAGATCGAGTAATGTAAAGACTCGTTATAACAACCATCCCAACGTCAGTATTCGAACCTTTAATCTTGTTCAAGGGATCTAGCGCTCCATGACGAACTGATTAGTGTATTTATTTATTTACTCTTTTAAAAGTATTAAAATATTTTAAAAATTCATTAATAAAACTACAAATGTAGGGACTAAAAGAATGATTTTCTTTCTTATAGTTGTCATGTTAGCAAATAACAGTAAAATTAAACATGGGTTAGTAGAAAAACGAAACTTTTCAAATAAAAATACATAAATTTAATTTTGCAAGAAAAAACAGGGATTAAAATTTTAAATTTGAAATAGTATTTGGACCTCTAACATATTTAAACCATTTGTATATATAAATAAAATAATTATGAGCAAATCAAATAAAAAATATTATAGTATTCAGAGTAAACTGAAACTGAACCTGTCGCAACGCTTAACAGCTCCAGTTATGATGCAATCCATATTCATAACTAAAAGTAGGTGAAATGAACGAACAAAGTGGAAAAAGAGATAACAGAGAAACAAAGGAACTTGTCATCCTTTTGCAAGAACAAGAAATCCTGCATTCTTCCAACAGCAACAACAAAAGATGTGCATTTTGGACCCACCGATCTCTCTCTCTCTTTCTTTTCACTTCCTTTGCCATCTTCCAATGCCCTCCGCAAATCTCGAAAACAAAGTCCAAGACACACTAAGAACATTACCAAACTTTAGTTTCTCTTTTGTTTTTCCTTCTCTCCACCTCTTTTCTTTTCTTTTCTTTTCTGTTTTATCTTGTTTCCCAGGTTAAATGCTTACCCTTTGGGCCTAATGCTGGGATGATTTCTGCGTCAGTCTTGGTTTTGAGCTAAAATGGGTTGCGTTTACACCAAGCTCGGTGGCAATGTTGTGGCAGCCTCTCCTGTTTCAGTGGTTCATTACAGCAGTAGCCATGGTTTAGCAGTTTCTTCTTTCCCACAAAAGCAACAATCCGGGAGGATAGAGGTTGATAGAGATGAGGAGAAGTCGGATGGAAATGGTAAAACCATGAATCATCATATTGTGAAGAGAAGCGGCGAGTCGAGGAAATCAAAGAGGTGGAGTTCGAGCAGGAGGAGTGGCTCTTTCAGCTTCAATTTTGGGTTTTCCCATAGGATTGTAGAGGCTGAACAGGTTGCAGCCGGATGGCCTGCTTGGCTATGCTCGGCTGCTGGTGAAGCAGTTAATGGTTGGGTGCCTTTGCAGGCCGATGCTTTCGAGAAACTAGACAAGGTATTTGTGCGTTTCTCTCACCAAATGACTAGAAATAGAAATAGAATTTGAAGTCTGTATGTTTAATTGTCAACTGTTGTCTAATTTGGCCATTGCATGAATTATGAATACTGATTTTGATACGAATTCTTTCCGATAAATCCGATCCCTGATGTTGTTAATGTAGATTGGACAAGGCACATACAGTAGCGTGTTCCAAGCACGTGAAGTTGAAACTGGGAGGATGGTTGCGTTGAAGAAGGTGCGGTTCGATAACTCTCAGCCGGAAAGTATTAGGTTTATGGCACGAGAAATAGCCATTCTGCGCAGGCTTGACCATCCGAATATCATGAAACTGGAAGGGGTAATCACATCTCGGTTTTCGAGTACAGTCTACCTTGTTTTCGAATACATGGAGCATGATCTTTCCGGATTATCTTCTTCTCCTGATATCAATTTCAGTGAGCCACAGGTTTGGCTTGTGAAACTCAAACACAATATATATGTTGTGTTTTCAGGATGTTTGAATTAGATTCACCTTTCTGTGCAGGTGAAATGCTATATGAAGCAGCTATTATTGGGGGTTGAGCATTGCCATTTGCGAGGTATAATGCATCGAGATATTAAAGCATCTAACATTTTGGTAAACAACGAAGGAACTTTAAAATTGGGGGATTTTGGATTGGCAAACATCTTTACTTCAAAAAACAGGCATCGATTAACTAGTCGAGTGGTGACATTATGGTATCGTCCTCCCGAACTTTTAATGGGATCAACAAGTTATGAAGCCTCGGTGGATCTGTGGAGTGTAGGCTGTGTTTTTGCAGAACTTCTAATAGGAAAGCCTATCCTTAAAGGCAGAACTGAGGTGAGTGTTAGTTATATTGCATTACTTCTTTTATCTGAATTATTTATCTCATGACAGCAGGTACACTTTTACTTTGGTTATGCTGATTCACTCATGACAGTTATAGAGTAACAATCTTATATCTGTGAAATTTACAAATTGAGCTTTTATTGATTGCCTGGCAATTATGTTTACTTCTTAGGCAACTCAAGTTGATTGGATTCTCCTCCATTTGGCAGGTTGAACAACTGCATAAAATCTTTAAGCTATGTGGTTCCCCACCTGACGAGTATTGGACGATGATTAGGCTTCCTCATTCAACCATGTTTAAACCTCAGCATGCTTACCAAAGTTGTCTTCGCGAAAGGTGCAAAGATATTCCACCAACTGCATTGAACTTGTTAGAAGCTCTTCTTTCGGTAGAACCCCACAAGCGCGGCACCGCCTCTTCCTCACTAATGTCTGAGGTAATGCCATGAAAATAATGGCAATTCAGTTCAGGCGGCACCAATATGTTTGGTTCCTCAAAGCTTATAAACAGTTTTACTAGGAGCTTAGTTTCCTGATTCCATGTTTACGTGTTGCCTCTCTTTCAGTATTTCCATGCAAAACCCCATGCCTGTGATCCATCAAGCTTGCCAAAATATTTACCTAATAAAGAAATCGATGCTAAACAGCGGGATGAATTAAGAAGGTAAACTTGTCACTCCTTGTTTCTGAAGTTTCAGTTTAAAATCCATTGCATGCTTACAATTATTGCTGTACCGTAAACCTTGAGACTCGACTTATCCACATGTAACTATGAGTTCTGAAAGTTGTGCATTTATCTGCTGCGGTAGTCTGAAACCAGTGCTATTGCCTATTAGTCCTATTACCAAATGATTATGAAGGAATCCTACATGCTATATTCTAATATTCTATAATTCTGTGGATCAAACACTTACGAAAAACCAGATGCTTGGATGTTTCATTAGCTCAATTCCCTTTATTTTTGTATCTTTATTCATTATAATATATCAGGAAGAAGTCCAGATCTAGGATCCGAGATTCTGGGGTATCAAGAAGAACAAGAAGATATTGTAATACTTCACTAGAACCAATCAATTTCGGTAAAACTGCACAGAAAGAGGTCTCTCCATCTCTCTTTCATTCTCTGTAGGTATCATTGGGTGCTAGCAAAACGAGCTAAGATTAGCTACTTTCAATTTTATATGCAGGAAGTACAAGGTGATACTCAATTCGCTACTAAGAGCTATGGTTTTACTGCAAACAGTTTGAGGGGAAATGACGGTACAGTTCATAGAGAGCAGCTGAATCTCCCCTTCGATACGAGGTCAGAGGCTTCGCAAGTAACAAGTGTATCTCAATGTGATATTTTCACAGCTCCACCCCACTGACAGGATCAAGCAGCTTCTCCTGGCCAAAGAAGCCAAAAGATTCAGCGTCTACACTTTCCTACAATCGCCCTTCTTCTCTACAACCTACGGATGCAGGTTCATCAAGCTTCAGTGTTTCAAATGCTAAAATCTTTAAACTTAAGAAACAAGAGAGACAAGATGTTCCTGGAAGTGTTTATATTGCTTCCGGGCAGCAGGAGCAGCTGGAAAACAGATCGAATAGGCATAACAAGTTTGATAGGTCAGATGTTTTTGATGCATGTGTATTTCAACCTCATGATTATTTCATCAGGAAGAAATGATAGCTATAAATAATGACATGGTAAGAACTGATACAGCATCTGAAATTCTCATCAATATTTCAGTTTTTTGGCTCATGAACATATTCTATTGCTTACAACTACAATCTTTTTATTTATTTATATCTTGGCATTTCAATCATCAGGTAACAGTTGGTTATTCAGGACCATTAGTTACAGAATCATCTAAATTTGATGAACTATTGCAAAGGAACGAAAACCATATTCAGCAAGTAGCTCGAAGATCAAGGGTTAACAAAGGAATGGCAAAGCAAGTTTATGGCTAAATCAGCACGAAAACTGATGAAAGTTTTGGAAGAGAAATGTTAACAAAGGGGGGAGGGGAAATTCCTTTGGCGTTGCTGAAATGCAAGGCAGGCAAATATTTGTACAGATCTTTCAAGCAGGCAAATATAATTCTTTACATTTGGTGCCACACTGTATGCAATTTTCATCCCAACATTATGTACTAAACATCAATTGTATTTTTCTAAACAAATGCATATCATAGAGTCATGATTCTACGAAAATTCTTGACAATTATAAAGAAATCTTAACACCTTCAGAAAGAGGCAAAAAAAGGTTTATTTGATAAACAGGTTTTTTTTTTTTTTTTATTTCAAGCAGGCAAAATAGAATATTTTTTGACAAAATTTGGTGCCAACACTTATACAAAGACAGCTTGTACTTGTAACAATCAGTTCTTCACAGCATAAAAACAAGTGACATTAACATTACAAATCTCCAATCCATCTAAGCAAGAAATACTCATCAATGTAGTGATTTTTTTAAGAAAAAATTGACATCTATCATGAAAAACTTGTAGGTCCATGTTTTGTATCTCAAAGGTCATGCCAGAAAGTTTCACTAGAAAAAGTTTTAACGAAGAAAGTTCTATACCTCAACGATCTTCGGTCGGTGATCCTTTACCCAAATCAGAAGAGATGAATAGTTCCAGGCCAACAGCACCTTGTTAACCACCTCCTAACGGTTGAGACATCAACATGAATTATTTATCTCAGAGCAATAACTTCAACTCTTTGAATTGCTCGTCCGTTGCACAAAAATTTCATCCTATTCTTAACTGTTTTATTCGTGAGATCACAAAAAAATTGAAAGTTCTTAAATTACAAAATAAAACCACTGAAAATGGTGTTTAAGAAAGGAAGAGCAAAAATGGAGGGTAGAAGAAATAGAAAAGAAGAGAGGCTAAATTAGTAAAATATTGAAATATTGAGAGTTGTTTTTTTACAATTAAAATTAAATTGAAATAAAGTATAAAATTTGAGAGTTAAATTTATTATTACACAAATTTTATTAATTATGACGCATTAAATTTCTAACAGAAAAATACTAACTTGCTACCTTTTGTAGTCAAGTTATTATGTTATGGTTTTTCATTGTCGAAAGACTAAAAACGTATAATCGAATGATTATTTGTGTATATTAATTTTACTTTTCCATTTTTTTAGTATATCCAACAATACACTTGGTTAAAACTTGGTTTAAAGGTATAAGAAGTCCTTGAATTTTTGAGAAAAAATCAATTAAGCTCTTAAATTTTTTTTACGCCTAATTAATCCCTTGAACCTAGAAATTTAATTCTTCACAACAAAAATTTTAACAAGCCCTTTGACCATTATTTTGACATTTCAACAAATCCCCAAAAATTATCAAAATTTTAATCCATTTCTTAAGCAAGAAATTAAATTTCTAAGTTCATTTAAGACTAAAGTTGATGAGAAGTTGTTTAAGATGATGATTTTTTTAAAAAAATTAATAACATTTTACGCTCTTAACCCTTAAAACTTTATTTCAACATTGTTTTGTAGTAACAAATCTATGCATTTTATCTCCTACAAAAAGGGTTTTCCTGTATGGGTTATTATAGAAGATGACCGTTTCATGTTTTGTGAACAAATTCTTTCAGGAATCTAAAAGGTCATTGCTAAGGCTTCCAGCGCTGTTTCACTAAAAAGAAAAAATTTCTAAGGTGTTAAAGAAATGGATTTTCCATTCATTCAGCTGACAAACATAAAAACCTGTCTTGATGTTGTTTATTCTGAATCCAAACTAGAACAAAATAGTGTTATAAAATAGAGCTACAGGCCAAGAGTTGTTAAAATGGTAAGCCAAAGCATGATTCTCCCCCAATTAAAAAACATATAACATAAACTAAAAGAAATGGAGAACTGAGAAATACAAGTTTCTGTCCGCATCATTTTGTTGATCCTAATGAAACAAGGTTTAGATGATTCATATTTCATATAACACTGCAATAATAGCTCTCCCACTTCCATTGCTGGTCTAGTGCACTTTGTCCCCATCTGCTCATTCTGTAACACGAAAGATGCCAGCAATCATAGTCACCTAATCTTTCCATTGCTTTCCATTTAAATAATAATAAATAATATGCCTACCTCTTGTATACAGGGATGTTATCCAACTTCCTACTCGCACTTGATAGAGCGGTAAATGTGACGAACAAAGAACAGCGATGCACGGAAGCCAATGGCCCCAAGCATGAGGAAGAAACCATAGCAAATGCAAGCCATGTACCCAAAGAAGAATGAGGTTTGCATGAAGCCCGGACATGTCTGATCGTGCATTGTAATAATACAAACAGTAGGCATATATGAACAACCCAGTAGACCCACCACAAAGGAAGGACCTAACAGAACAAAGAGAAATATCAGTTAAACACCACCTTATCAAAAAAGAGACGAGTCTAGATGCTATCCTAATGTCAGTCAATTATATAAAAAAAAAATCATATTACTAGTTTTACAAATGGTTCAAGACTGACAGAAAATGATAGCAACTTGATATCTGTTATGTCACTTTACAGGTATTTGCAGCCTCCTAGTAAAATTTATTCATTGATGAAAGCAAAATCATGTGTTGTCTGTGCCCACTTGCAAATGCATGTGTTTCTTTATATATGTAAATCTGAAAGCTAAAACCAGCATACCTCCACCACCACTCATGGTCTTCAGAAGCAAGTTGAAAATAAGTCAAAGCCACGGTGATAAAAGCAGTGACAATCAAGAGAATGATAAAAACAATAAACAGGATGCTGTATATGGTGTAGATCCTATGTCCCCAGACACTGGCAAATATGTAGTAAAGTTCAATATAGATGGCACTGAACGGCAAGAACCCTGCCATTGCCATCTGAGGAAGTGTTTGCCGATACCAAGGCAATGGCGGGATCTCTCTAGGATATTTTGTGGTGCGGCAAGGGGCTTGAAACTCCGCTTTACTATTCTTTCCAGCAATACCTCCTAATACCAATAAAGGAGATGTGACCAGAGCCCATATCAGAAAAATCACCACAATGGTTCCAAATGGCAATGCTGCAGTGGCTTGATAAGCAATTGCCACAGTGTTGAGAAAGCAAAATGTCACAAAAAGAGGCCCGCAAAACAAGCTTCCCGTCAGTAATAAGTTCCTCACCTTTCATGGAAAAGGGTAGAAATAGTCAATACATTTGATCAAAAGGATTTTCACATACTAACAAGATAATTTCATTTTTTACCCATTCTAAAACTAGTAGGCTAGCATTTTTTGGTTACAAGTTCCTACTTTCTATCATTGAGATTCAGTAGGAAAGAGGAGACAATATTAAGATAAGGAATGGCTCAATTTGCATTGAGCGATGCTTAGATTAGGACAATAGTAACCATAAAATAGCTTCAAGAAAGAGATTTATATGGCTCAAATATAATTTAGCCATTCAAATTTTGAGAAAATTCAACTATGATAGTAATTAAGTAACTAAAATTCATTCATGTTAGCAAAAATATTATAATTTTATCTTGACATCTATGATTATAAGCGGAAATCTCTAAGTACTAATTTCCTCTCATGCTTCTCAGTTCGGGTTTTCTAAAGACGGATGAACATTATAGTAACAAATCATTCAGCGGCAATCTTCTGTGTTTTCAGTTTTTCTTCAAAAACCAATAATTGAGGGAACATAAAATGCTCTCATTGGCAAAATTAATTTGATTTCTGGAATTCAAACTTTAGGGCATTTTGGTAACACTGCAGATTGATAATTGATTATATATATTCTCACTCCATATGGAAAAATAATATTAGGATTTTATAACATATTTATATGCCTGATCACCGTAACAAATATGAATAGTTAAAACCCCAGACAGACACGAATCAGTTGAGTGAAACAAGTCAATGGATCAACAATTGAGCCGTCAATCAACCATAAAAATCAATCTGCCATGCCCTGTCAATAAATTGGTTGGGCTTAGGGATGACCATGAAAATCTTCTATCAAGTCAGGCTATTGGGTTTTTGAACAAATGTCTTACACCAGGTCAGTAAATTTCCCTTCTCATACAGTAAATGACAGAATTTGGAATGTTTGGGCCTGGGGAAAGAAAGCAGTAATAAACTTTAATCCTTTCGGAAAATGTGTGCAAATACAGTGTCTTCTTATGAGAATGTATAAACCTTGTAAATATTTGACATTTACACTCATTACTAATTCTATTTTTGTTTTTGTTTTTTGTCTTGAAAAGTATTTCTGGTTTTATCCCATATATTTTGTTCCTCCCTCAATCAATCTTCTTTGCTTCTCCCTAATAGCTTAGGTCTATTCTGAATTATAAAAAATGCAAATACACACCAACACATTGAGCAGAAATTTCACTTGGTTTGATCAACAGAGCCAATTTATTTTTAGCAAATACGACGGTGGATATAAAATAGAAAAGGATTCCTTCAAATGAAAGATATAACCTCTTTCTCTCATATCTGAAATAATAATAATTTTTAATAGGAAATATTAGGAAAAGGGAACAGTATTGCATACCCAATTTGTTCCTTCAAGCTGACAATAGAAAGAAGCAGCAGTGTAGCCAGCAATTCCAGATGTAAGGGCATAAATGACAACAAGAGCAGTGAACAAGGCTCCTCGATTATATGGATAAAAGACCCCCACTAGAGCAAGGATAAATATGAAAATTGTGCTGGAAAGCATGCAAACAATTACAGTCAACAGATTGCTCAGAAACAATAAGATCAAAAGTAACTTCTAATTGAAGGCCAAATTTAGCTAAACCCTCTCTGGCTTTTGTTTAGAAATAAACATTGACTAGGTTGGATGATAATACTTACAGAGTAAAGAGCTGAATGCCAGAACCAAGAGCGGCAGAAAACAAAGACTTGTGCTTTGGGTACCTGAACACATCACCGTGAATGTACTTCCACCCAGTCTCCTCCTGGTCATCTGCCGATTCTTCATCATGTGCATACCTGTTAAATAAGTAATATAGGAAGTGAAAAATACAACCAAGTATTTGAAAAAAAATGTGGATTTTCGAGGCATGGATGCAGAGGGAAACAATTCTTACTTAACGAAATCATTTTTCAGGACTCGCATTAAAATGGTAGCAAGGAAACCAGTCAATAACAGAACAGTGACACATGAATTGATGATTGAGAACCAGTGGATTTCCAAGTGGTGGGGCAAGGAAGAAGACTGAGAGTATTTCTCCATCCGCTTCTCGAACGGAGTCTCGGTTTCCTTCCATTTAACAGTGTACAGGAAATCAACATCCACAGGTTCATCTTCGGTGAGGTCCACAAGGGCTTTGGTATCAGGTCGAACAGTAATCTCAATGACACGATCCTTATTGTAAAGGATCTCAAATATAAGATGCTTAAAGAGATAATACTTGTACTCGCTGGGATCGGCCTTGCCTTCCTTATCAACTTTCCCTAAAAAGCCCCAAATGGGAAGGTCGTCATAATACATTTGAAAGTAATAGTCTTTTGAGACGGCGGTTCTGAACTTGGCGACTTCTTCCTTTGTGAGCTTCCGTTTGCAAGCAAGTTGAGCCTCTTTGTCACCCAAAAAGTCGAGTTTGTAAGGAGCACTCACTAGACGATCGCCATTCAAGATTTCACCCAAAGCTTCCTTCTTCTCCTTCACAGGAGCTGCAGAGCAAAACCCTCAATCTCAACAAAATTGTCAACTTCTAAAGATTAAAATTACTCAAATAGACAGACACCCACTAACCCGAAGAACAGAAGGGGAAATCGAAGTAACGGTATGTCTCACTGTTAATAAAAGGAAAACAAACAAAGTTAACCAAAATGAATAAAAAAATGGTGGTGAAATTGCGAAGTTGGTAAGGAAGATCAGACCTGGGATTGTGGAAGGGACCGACTTTGTTAGCATAGAGAGGGACTTCATCTCCGGCTTTGTAACGATGATCAGAAGCACTGGATCTCACTTGGGCAACGCCGCAGAGGATCACGAGGGCCAAGGCAAGCCTTATTGTCTCCATTGCAACTGCGGCAGATGCACAGAGGAAACGAGAAAAAAAAAAAGAAAATATATATTTTGGTAAACCAGGACAAGGAGTCGACGACTTTTATTTATTTATTGGCGCTTTGCTTGCTTCCTAATTCCTATTCTAACTAGCAATAATGGTAATGGGAAGTATCGTTAGGTAAATGGCATTGAATTTGATTTAACTAGTCTATAAACTATAAGACGTGCTCTAACGTGTAGAGTGTGAAGCACTCAACACCATCTCTAAGCTATGACAAATCTAAGGAAGATTGAAATTTTTTTTAAGGGGTAGGGAGAGATAGGGGGTGAGCAAGTCTCGATTAGAGAAAATAAAACTCAATTTAATTCGAAAAATTTTTAAATAAAATTTGAGCTGTAAAATAAAAATTTAAATAATTTGAATAATTTAAATTTTTTAATAATTAGTGAATTAATTTTTAAGTTTGAGACGAATATCTCAATTTTTCTTGATATATATATATATATCAATATAAAAAATATGAAGAAGTATATGTCACATATGAAATAATATGAAGAAGGCTTAAATAAAAAATAGGTGCCCAAAGTATGCCTTTTTTGAACTTTAAGTGCCTAAAGTATTTTGTTGTAAAAATAGGTGCCTAAAGTTTGAAAAGTTATAATTTTAGGTGCCTGACCGTTAATGTGTGTTAATTTTTTTAACCAATCAATGCTTGACATGTGGCATATTTGGGGTACCTAAAATTATAACTTTTGAAACTTTAAGCATCTATTTTTACAAAAAAATATTTTAGGCACCTAAAATTATAACTTTGAAACTTTAGGCACTATTTTTACAAAAAAATACTTTAGGCACCTAAAGTTCAAAAAAAACATACTTTGGGCACCTATTTTTCATTTAAGCCTATGAAGAAATATATATGTGTATCTTATATGATTGGTGTAATATCCCAATTTTTGGCTAGTGACCAAATTGTAAACTTTGAAAGTTTTGGTGGTTAAATATAAACTTTGGAAAAGTTTGGGGACTAAAGTGTAAATTTCCCCAATAAGTAATTTTATTTAGTATAAGAGTGAATCGGATCGAAATAAGTACCTTGATATCGGTTTTAAGAATTAAGATGCAGTAAAAGGTATTGTATTTGGATCGAATAAAATTGTTAAGCGTGCTCAAGCTAGGGAAATATTAGGATGGGTGGCCTCCGGGAAGGTCCCATAAAAGTGTTTCTGAACAATATTTTGGATTCAGTGAGAGTAGAGAATATTCGTATGGATTATCGATAAAGTAATTCTAAGAGAAATTTTATTCTACGAAGATTTTCGATAAGTATCGGGAAAATAGAATGAGTTAAGAAAATTCAGTCTAAGTCCTTGGAAAATGAAGTTTTTATGGGATAATATAGTTTATTTCCCGAATATAGAAATATAGAATTTTCGAAATAAATCCAATAACTCGGAAAAAGGTAAAATCGCAGTAGAAGTATTTTATGAATATCGGGAAATCAGATCGAACTGGAATTTCAGAGGCTGATCCAAAAGCCATGAAAAATTCATAAAATACTATTTTATGAATATTTTATTATATTTGGTTGGATTCCAACTAGACTTAGTTGGATTTTTACAAGAATGGCAAACTAGTAAATAAAAACTAGTTGAAGGGTAAATTGGCCCCAATGACAATTTTGAAATATTTAAAAAGTTATAAGGGCAATTTTGGAAAGAGGAAATGGAAGATTAAATCTTGGCCCTTGATTGATGATATAATCAATCTCAACCATTGGATAAAAAGGGCAAAATTGTAATTTCACTATTAAATGAATTTAATATTCATTTAATATATATATATGTATAAAATAATGGTGAAAAGATTGTCCAGCCAAAAACGTGAGAACTAAGGAAAAAAAGAGAAAATTTTTCCAAGCTCGATTCAAGTCCCGAAACTCGGTTTTCATGTAATCTCTTAAACTACAAAGTTGTTCTACTCTTCAAGCTCTATCTTTTGATATCAATAATTCATGGAATTCATGCTTTATTTATGAGAATTTACATGAGAAAGAAATTAGGGTTTATGGATCAATTGGGGCTTTTGAGATTTTATGATTCCATGATTGAATTCAAGTTGAAATCAAGTTAGTATGATGTTAAAATTATGATATTGAGTTAGGATTTAAGTTCTACATGTTTAGATTATTATGAAGATGATTAGGGTTTATGGATTCAAGTTTAATTTAGGGTTTATGATGTTGAATTAATGATCTAGTAAGCTTGATTTGTTGTTTGGAAGCAAGACCCTAAGTTAATTTGATAGGGACTAATTTGGTAATCTTAAAAGTTAGAGGACCAAATCTGAATTGGTATGGATTTGGTGTGTATTTATGTTATTAAGGATGTTGGAGATGTGAAATTGATGTCGGAATGCTAAATCGATGTTAAATTGAATTAGTGGCTATTTTGACAATGACATAAAGTCAAAAGTAGCCTCAACGTTTAACCTTTTGGTCACTTTAGCCCCTATTCTTTTTTTTTTGGTCCAAACAACCACCCAACGTTTCATTTTTATTCAAATTTCACCCTCGTTGGAGGGAAACCGTTAGTCAACTAACGGTCAACGTCTGAGGTGGCATGCTTACATGGCATGGGGCGCTGACGTGGCATCATGATTTTTTTAAATAATTATTTTTATATTAATTTTTAACTAATCAGACGTTGCAACACGGCACCCTCATATGATGACACGTCAAAATAAAATAGGTGTGCTTTGGGGGATTCAAACCTGGGCCATTTGGTTAAATACCTCAACACACAACCACCAAGCCAACCTACTATGTTGTTATTTTTTCCACCACTTATTTTATTTATTCATTACTTTATTTGTTTGAAAGTGAAAAAAGATTCATTAAATTATTCAATAATATATCCTAAAACATAAAACCCTTAAACCCTAAACCTTAAAAACTAAATCATAAACCCTAAGCACTAAACCCTAAAAATCAAAATACTAAAAACCCAAATCCATAAACCCAAAATCCTAAAACCAAAACCTTAAACATGTAAAACCCTAACCATAAATCCTAAAATCCTAAAAACATAAGCACTAAAACAATAGACACTAAACTTAAACATATAAACCCTAAACACTAAAACTTGAAATCCTAAACCCTAAAACTTGAAACACTAAAAAACCTAAACCCATTAAACTAAAACCCAAAACATATAAAACCACATAAAACCTTAAACCCTAAACACAAAAAACCCTAAACCTAAAATCAAAAATAATAAAACCATAAACCCTAAAAATCTAAAACCTTAAACACATAACTTAATATTCTAAACCTAAATTTATGGTTTAGGGTGTAGGGTTTATGATTTAATGTTTAAGGTTTAGGTGTTTAGGGTTTAGTGTTTTACGTGTCTAGGGTTTTAGTTTTAGGGAGTTAGGTTTAGGGTTTAAGTGTTTTAATTTTTAAGGTTTTAGAATTTAGGATTTATGGTTTAGGGTTTAGGGTTTGAGGTTTGAGGTTTAAGGTTTAGGTATTTAGGGTTTTAAGTTTATGGTTTAATATTTAGGGTTTAATGTTTTATGTGTTTAGGGTTTTGGTTTTAGTGATTTAGGTTTAGGGTTTATATGTTTAGGTTTTTAGTGTTTTAATATTTGGTGTTTAGGGTTTAAGATTTGATGTTTAGTGTTTATGGGTTTGAGTTTAGGGTTTAATGTTTAAGTTTTATGGATTCAAGTTTAGGGTTTATGAGTTTAGGTTTTTAGTGTTTTAATTTGTAGGGTCTAAGGTTTAAGGTTTTATGGTTTAGAATTTGAGGTTTAGGGTTTATGGATTCATGTTTGAGGTTTATGGGCTTAGGTTTTTAGTGCTTTGATTTTTAAGGTTTAAGGTTTAGGATTTTAAGGTTTAATGAATCTTTTTTCACTTTCAAACAAATAAAGTTATGAATAAATAAAATAAGTGGTGGAAAATAATAACATAGTAGGTTGGCTTGGTGGTTGTGTGTTGAGCTATTCCACCAAATGGCCCAAGTTTAAATCCCCTAAAGTGCACTTATTGTATTTTGCTTCTGTCTTATGCCTTTGATCAGACGCTGCCACGTGGCATCATATATGCATTCCATGTATGCATGCAACGTCTGATTGGTTAAAAATTAATTTAAAATAATTATTTTTTTAAAAGAATCACGATGCCACGTCAGCGCTCCATTCCATGTATGCATGCAACGTCAGCCTCAGGTGTTGACCGTTAGTTGACTAATAGTTTCCCTTCAACGAGGGTGAAATTTGAACAAAAATGAAACGTTAGGTGGTTGTTTGGACCAAAAAAAAGAATAGGGGCTAAGTGACCAAAAGGTTAAACGTTGGGGGCTACTTTTGACTTTACACCTTTGATAATTTGTCAAAGTTAAGTGACCAATTTGGAAATGAAATTTTGGATAAGGACTAAATCTAAATTTTAGTTGTAATGATGGAATTAAGGTGGTAATGTTGAATTGAGGACTAATTTGCAAAGTTAAGAAATTTGGATCCTTACCTTTGTATTATTAGTGACCATTCGATAAAGAAGGAAAACTAGAGGGAACTATTTGAATAATTATTTGATGAAGAATGTGTTTGGTTTAAAGCAAATAATGAGACTAAATTGAAAATGTTAGTATAAAAGTTGAGTTGATTAACATAAATCAACTAAAATATTAGTTTCGTTTCCAAAACAATAACGAAAGGTCAAATGAATTGACTTTGAAAATTCGCCATAAATTACAAGTTGAATTTGAGCTATTAAATAGTTTTTTTTAATTATTTTATAAAAATATTTCTTTGAAGGTAGTGCAATTTAGTACATTTTGTATCTAAGGTTAATTTTTATAAAAAAGAAGTTCTGAAATGGTTATTAAGGACCAAAATGAGTTTTGGACAGTATAATTGAATGATTAGATTTGATAGCATGTTTGAGAAATTGTTAGATTTGAATCTAACAAATGTTGTTTACATTCATGTGATTTCAGTTTAGATCCGAATCAAAAGAAGGTTTGAGGTACTATGAAAGAAAGGACGAATAGAGCTTAGTTAAAGCTAATAAATGGGGATGATTGCATTTTTACATATTATATATATACAATATGAGAAAGGTCAACCTAGAATGATTTGAAAAAACCGAATTTGAATGTAAATTGATATATTTTACAATAATTTTTAAATGGTTTATAATGACTTTGCACCCATGACCCTTTGAACCACTCACTTGGTATAACATGTCGGCCATAGGCATTGGGTGAGCAGTAGGCAAGGCATGCAGATGAGCAAACAAATAGTATCTAAGTTTCCGGCGAGAGCCGGCATGCATTCTCAATTTTTTGCTATGAATTGAATAAAAATCACAGCCGGCGGCCCTGATTCAAATGAAAACAAGTGATTTCTGGATATTTGATTTGATACGACATTGCCTTATATATGTATATGAGATGTTTAGGTTCATCTCGACTTGATAAGTCATTATCTCCGACTCTTCCGTTTCCCAAGGCGTAAAATTAAGGTGCTTTACTTGATTTATAAGTTTTTGCAATCTGCACCGTCCGATTTCTCTCTCTCTCTTGCTATTTACTTGTTCCTTTTTGAAAATTTCTAATTATAATTTGTTGATTTGTTATTGACGCAGATTGTTATAACCGTTGCTGACTACAAGTATTCTTTACATGGGCTGTCAAAGGACTGCGATGAATACCGTCATCTATTATCTGAGGTTCCTTTTCACATTCCATTAAATTAAACTGATTTTGGTTTTCACCATCTTCTTTTACTTTTTAGCAACTTTTTGAGAAAGCAAAAACTGAATAATAGAAAGCATACATCTGGAGCTTTAGATGCTGCAGCTGAACAATGTCTTCTTAGTTAAGCATATGTATGTGTGTGTATATATTCTGTTACTGTTAGTCGTGAACTCGCTTTTAAGAAAAGCGGATTTAGGAAATTAAAATTAAGCTCCTTTAATTGATGTCTTCGTCTTCAACGGAGTTACCTCCTTTTGGATGAATCTCTTAAAATGCATTTCCTTTCATAAATCAGAATTGTACTTACAAAGCTAGTGACCTACAATGAGGTGGCTGTCGCCACCAAACAGAACTATTACTGTTGCATAATACGACATCTTTTGCTAAATGACGAGCTAGTTGGTAATTGTTACAGAGTACATGTTTATAAGATCCCATCCCCAAACTAGTAGTCTAGTACCCAATGACTTAATCCCACTAATTAAGAAGATATCCAATTAAAACAAGGGAATCACTTTCTGTAGTAATCTTTCAAACCTATAATTCTAAAAGCCACTTAGTCTCGAACAAAATTGTCATAACTTCCATGCAAAGAACATCAGCCTTACTCTTGCATATCCACGTTCTGGCGACAATGAATGTACCCATCGCATCCCTTAAACAGCTTCAAAACCCTCTGTAATAATCTGTCTAACCTATAATCTAAAAGCCACTTAGTCTCGAGAAAAATTGTCATAAATTTCATGTGAAGAACATCAGCTTTACTCTTGCATGTCCGCATTCTGGCCACAAGGAATGTACCGGTCGCATCCCTCAAACAGCTTCAAATCCCTACTTTGCATTGGTATAATCCATCCCTGCATCCATTTAATTTCAGATGTCCAAACGGTGGTTTTGCGCACTTCTGAAAGAATACGATCTCCAAGCCCAAGAAGCCTTAGCCGATGCGCAACTTTGTATTGATCCATATAACCACTACACCACCTGTCAGCATTTGAAAAATCTAGGACCATACCATTTTGATAGAAGTTATTACGAATGTGCCTAGTTTTCCAACGTAGCATCGCATACTTTTGTAGCACTTCCACTTTATTTTGCAAAGCAAGCTTTCAGAAAATACTCACGCAGCGCTCATGATAAAGTTGTTTCAAGGAATTAAAACATGAATCGACAAAGGTAAATCGGACACTAGGACATCAACCAATGATATGAGTGTCAGCTTCATTATCTTGTTGACAAATCATGCAACCAACATCACAAGGTCTACCTTTAATAAATAAATTGAAACATGTAAGAATGAGGTTTAAAATTAACGCTTTAAAATAAATGGAAGCTAGTCTTTCCTTCTCTGATTGATCAGTAATTAGGGAACTGTGATCATCTTCCAGTACCTCAATAAAGTTTCTCTCTTTTCCGCTAAGAGGATATTCTACAGAAATATGGCACATAGATAAGCTTGAGCTTTGTTGAACATTGATCTTACCAATGCACTTTATGCTAAATATATGTTTTTTTGGTACTAGCTAGGTTCATTTACGCTCAGCTAAGAGATTGCTGGAATTATGTGAAACAAATAAAGGTTTTTATGTGAAAGCGGGTCAGTTTGTTTCTTCCCTGCGTCAGGTTCCTAAAGAATATTCTTTGACCCTTTCCTTGTTGCAGGATCAGGTTAGTTCATTTCATTTCTTATCTGTATACAATATATCCTGAAAGAGACACATCTTATGTCTTCTCATTCTAATTTCTATTTGGATGATAATGTAGGTGGTTCCTTGTGATTTTAAGTTCATAAAAGAAGTAATAGTCAGCAATCTTGGTCAGGATCTGTCAGAGGTGTAAGTTGCATTTCTTTAATCATAGTTTGGACTCATATAACTGTTTATATCTTTCGTCAAAGTTTCCCATATTCCATTAGTATGATCCTGTCGTGAAAGTTAAAAAATGTGTACTGGGAGCTGGCATGTAGTCCAGATGGTACTTTACCTACCCAGTGCTCTCAAGGCATATGCCTAGTCTAGGCAATATGGGTGTTGCGCAAATCAAGAAAAGTGCATTTCCTAGAAAGGAACCTTAGGTCACATGCCTTTTTGTTAAATAAATTTTTGGTGTGAAGGTATACAAAATGACCTTTTACTTAGTGCCCCTCTGGTTTCTTTACTTTTTAATGTCTTCCATTAGCTATTCTTTTAATAGTTAAATCAGACATCTTTCTTTATAACAATGAAATATTAGGTCATATAATGCACAACTTTTTGATTAAAATGGATGTGAAGGAACCATTATGCCTTTTGGTCCTAATTTCTTGTTAAATATGATACTATTATCTTTGGTACTCATTACATTTTGTAATGAAGTTGTCTTTATTGTTTACTAATCAAATTATGAATCCTATATTATACACATACACGCACAATTATATATATATATATATATATATATAAAACATAGAAGCACGTACTATACATATAATTCATAAGCTGTTTTTATTGCAAGAATTTTAGTATCCTAAATTGTTTTATTTTTTGGCGAAATGCATCTTGAATCTACTTAAGAGTCCTTTTTACTATGTATCTACCTATTGCAAGGGTTTTTCAAAGAATTTGTATTATAAAAAGAACAACATCTTTATGCAAATCTATAACAATTTAGAATTCCAACCCATGGAATTGCAACTATGGCTAAGCTCTTGCCTCCCTGGGAAATGTATTTCCTTTTGGCTAAAGTGAGTTCAAAATGACACATTATTTTGGCCCTTCTATTGAGGTTGGGCTTCTCCACTTGTTGCTACTTTGGTTTTAAGTTGCAATTTGTATGCATATCGTCTTTGAAGGTATGACTAGGTAAGCTGTTCTAATAGTGTATATATTTATTTTGTGGGAATATTTGATAGAAACAGGATGGACTTGTGCATGAATTACCTAAATTTTCTATTGACTAGAGGATTTCTGTGTAAAGTTTAGATTTACATGGTTTAAGGAGCAACCAATAGCTGCTGCATGCATCCATTGGGCAAGTGCATCATGCAATGTTGAAAGACCATCAAGAAGTAGCAGTTAAGGTTAGTTTGCAGAAAATTGCTAACTCATTTATTCTTTTCTTTTTGTACTCTATTGTTTAGTTGTGACTAAGTGCCTTTGTCTTATACTAGACCTGGCAATTCGTGTATCCATGGTGGTTCATGTATTTGACCGTGTCATAGTCGTAATTGAAGTATTTTTTAATTTTTTTTATAAATTTTGAATTGTTAATAATTCGTGTAAGAGATTTTGAATTTTGTTAACTTGTGTCGCAGTCATGGTGGTTCATGTATCTAACCACTCTCGAAATTTGCCATTTCAACATGGTATCTCACCTAGGTTGATTGAAAAAGATCATTGAACTCAGACACCAAGATACCTGAACATGAAATGACACAAATGATTAAAGTACTTGCTAGATCCTTATAATAGAATCTAGGTGACTTTCAGAAGTAATTATGAGGAAAAAAAATGAGCTCACAGTTGATTGCATGTTCACTTGTGTTACAAAAAGGTAGATGCATTGCATGCTTTTTCTTGCTATTTAATTTAATAAAATAAGTTGTTTTGAGTTATCATTGTAAGATACAAATAGCTGATTTGGTGTGACAAGTTAACTAGACACCAACTTGAGAAAACTACTAACAAATCTAGTAAAGTTGTGATATCAAAATAAAGGCGAACATGTAAATGCCACGAAGTCTTTTTTTAATCAAATTATTTACATGTTATAAACCAAGTGATTTTGTATTTTAAAGAATAATTAAAATAATGAGATTAATGTCACGTAATTAATTTGGGAGCTAGAATGACTTGTAGGTTCCTTGTCATTGCATGTCAACATAAACAATGATTAGTTGACTACCTTATTTGTTTGTTTAAATTGAAAACTGAAGTATGGAGTATTAGAAATTCAAATTTTGGGCAAGGAAAACTTACCTTTTGATAGAATAGAGGGACTGTGCATGCTTTACCTTTTACCTACCATAGGGAGCCAACTCAAATAGGTGGTGGTAGGTGGATGAAAATTACTTGCAACATGCTTTGATTGTTTAAAAAAATCTTGAACTAGGACTGAACTTAACAACTTCAAATTAACAATCAAGTTGGAATTTACCTTCAGCATTAATCGAGTTTACTCTTAAAGATTAGCAGTTACTATTGTTACTTTCCCTTGACAAATTGGCGATGTTAGTATCCCATCATGATTGAAAAGAAAAAATTTACTGAGCATAAGATTCATTGACAGTTCTGTTGTTAGGTCGGAATTTGTTGGCTATGACGCAATGTCACAACAAGAAAAGAAGACATGAGAAATAAGGTTGCATATTGTTAAGTGAATAAGTGATGTTATTCCATTTTGTTAAGTATTGGCTATCATGTGGTCTTGTATTTGAGATTCTCTACTTACTACAATGTTGGATGTTTAACACGGTATTGGAGCTCAGTTATGCCATGTTGTTGCCTAACGTGATGTGAACTTATTAGGTTGTTTACTTGTAGGCACTTGTTGAGCTACACTTGAGAGTGTGTTAAGTGTTATTATCCTACATCTATTGAGGGACAATGTTCTCTCTTAAGTTAGAAGTCAAAGCTCTTATTTATTTGGTGTCTACTATCATACAAAAGCTAAATGCAGATATATATTTTTTAGGAAAGCATGCTTTACTATCAATTTTTACTACATTTTCCATGTTAAGATTTAAGGGTAAAAACAGAATTTGCTTCCTTTGCATTTGGCATCTAACCAATACCCTAAATACATGAAAACCTACTTAAAGTAAACTTTGAAGTTTGTAAAACTAATATATTGCCACTTTCTTCATTATGCCATTTGTTACTTTAGTTTTGTTCATTTGTCAAAACAAAAGGGAAGAAATAATTGTTTTTTCCTTTTATATTATTAATATTATTATATCTCTAATTCTTTTTGTTATTGCTTATTCCAACTTTTAGTATGACGCTTGTCGAATACTATTTGATTCATTTAATATTTTTCATGTGGTTTTAATTATTGATGACAAATTACCTTTTCTTTTGTGGAGAATAGGTGCAATACCCTGGATTAGAGAAGAAAATGAAGTTAGACACAAGAATTATGTATTTCCTTTCAGAATTTGTTGCATGGGTACACACTGAATTTCTTAATATTTGTCAAAGGATATCGGCTTTGTTTTTATGACTTAAGAAGATTGTTTTTGTCAAGTTCTTAATTTCTATGGATTTGCTTAAGATATTCAATATACTATAATGAAAAGTATATTTAAACCCTATACCCTAATTTTGTGTAATTTAATAATGATTTGTAGTATGTTTCTGACAAATTGATGATGTGGAGTGTAAAAATATTCTTTTCTTGACATGAAATTTCAAATAAATTGGTAAGAGATGAAAATTTCCATGTCAACCCAAAGGAAAAAAAATACATTACTTGTCATCAGTTTGTGAGCTATGAGTTACACATTATTGATATGTAACATACCCTTTTTTGGTTTATTGATTTTCCTAACAACTCTTAAATATAAAAGTAGAAGGAATAAATTACTCAAAATTGGAATACAGGGATTGAAATACACTTTGACTTGTACAAGAACCTCCTAGGTACTCAAAATCTTATCAATAGCTTTGATTTCAAAATAATGATGCTTGCAATGTATACCACTTAGGAGTTCTGATGGTGGTTCCTTTTACTCCAAATTTGGTTTCTGCAATATTAAGCTAATCTTACTTAGATGTCTTTATTTTCCCCTTTTTACCATTTCTGTTTAAAATTTTATAAACATTTTTAATTATGTTAGATTGCTGATTCTGCTCTTTGCTTGTTTAGTTTTTTCCTGAATATAGGTTTCAGTGGTTGGTCTCAGAATTCACTGAGGCAGTTTCTTTAGAGCTTGGTGAGTTATACAGTTGCCTTTAACGATCCTGTTATAATTGTTGTCAATTCATGCTTCGATTTTATATTTCATGGGCAATATATGATCATCAATCAAAATAAAGTCTTGGTGCTTCTAAGTTTGGTATTGTTTGGTTTTTTTTTAGTATGCACATGTCCTTAAAATTCAAGATTCCATAATTATATTATTGTGTTTTTCATATTTGAGATTTACCCTTCATTAGGGTTTGAATAATGATCAAAAAGATTAGCAAATAGAAAATACTTTTAAATCATAGCACATGCAAAAAAGTAGTTTTTTTTTTCTTTTTGTGATTGGAGTTCAATAAACAGGGTGATGTAGAAAAAGCATTCTCTTTAATAACACAAGGGCAATAATCAGAAGGTATCAATCTAATGTTGGAAATCACATTTTCAGCCTCATTCTCAATCAAATTAAAGTATTTGATAATTAGAATCTAGAAGCAATGGAAATTGAACAAACAACTGAAAATATCTTCTTGCATCTTTAAGTTGAGATTATGTGTGTTATATAAAATTAAGCTATTGTAATCCTAAGCATGTTGATCGCTGCCTAATCTTAGTAAGAAATGATTTCTTGAGCAATTCTTTGCATAATCTCAGCAACGGATGGTGAAAATGATGAAGCAGAGACTAAGATCACTTAGGGTGTGCTACTCTGAGAAATGTAGAATGATGAGTTGAAATTCTATTCTGGTTATTTTTTCACAGGGCTTCGTTTTCTTTTAAAGGCATTCACTTTAAAATATTGTAAGATAACAAATGCCAGGGTATTGTAGAGAGTTTTTCATTTTCCAACCTAGTGTTCGATGCTAAATTTAATCCTCAGCGACTTATATCTAATTTACTAAAGATTAATGTTGGAATTGACAGACCAAGATATCAGCTGATATCCTTCTCTCATTTTTTTTTCAACTTTAGAAACTCTAGCAATGTAGAAGTAGTTTTAAGCTGCTTACTGCAATGGATGCAACATTTATTGGTTTTTCCTTCTATATGTCCGCAGATTTTGTTCAAGAGGCAAGAAACTCTGAGACAATTGCCAGCAACTTCAAAAACAACAAATTTGTTAGAGTACCTCATATATTTTGGGTATACCATAGTTGTTCTACTCTTCCTTTTCTAGTTCACTATTTATTGAATAAATTTTGTTCAGTATTCCATGCTTTGAAACTTGTTGTAAACATGGCAAAATGCTTGGACTATATAAGATCTACATTCCACTCTTCAGGATTTTACTACAAAGCAAGTTCTCACAATGCAGTTTTGTCATGGCCACAAGGTAAGGGCATACAACTAATCAAATTTTCTTGGAGCTAACTGGAAAAAAACAATGGAAATCATGAAATAGAAGTGTTTGTTTGAATCATATCTTTTTCTTTTAAACCATCCCTAGTTTTATGTTCCTTTTTATTACTTTACAGGATTTACATATTGTCTGACCAGGTGCATATGCTCGATAAGACAAACTTGCATTGAAACTGTTGCTCTAATTATGGAAATAGACTATATCTTTATGGTTGGAAATAGATTTTAATTTGGAGGTTCTTTATGGAAATGAGACATTTAGTTGTAGGAAAAGAATGTTGGCTTTGAAGAAAACAATTTAGAAATTTTTAGCATCAACCTAGAGGAAAAGATTAAAGGATTGTATTGTATCCAATGGTGTCTGAGAATTCTAACTGAGTTCAAAATATGTTGCCACTTACATTGTGGTTTGCAGCATGCACAAAGGAACAAGGTAGTTCCTTGACTTTCATGAGAGTTGTGGGGTGCTTGAATCACAGTTCAACCTAAAGTCAATATAGTAACAACCAGAGGCATTAAGTACACTTAAACCACTTAAGCTTGCAATATGTAAATGATGTCAGATTCTTGGTCCACATCTTTCACCCTCTAGTCATGGCTTCTTTTATCACATGGGATTCGTTAAAAAAGCTAAGTAACAAGTTGAATCTTCACTTAGGTTCTTATACATTGTAGGTTTGAGATATTCAATCACGTGCAATGATCAATCAACTTGTGCTTGTTATCAGATGTTGCATTAAATTTGAGAGCGTTACTTTGGTTAGTTAAATACAAACTCATTTAAATATGCAAGCAACCAAGCACTAATATTTATAGTATGAATTTGCAAAAGGAATAGGTATAAAAAAATGGTTTTAAATGCATTAGAAGCTTTTATTTGACCAACCATTTACTTTTGGATTTCATTCTCCCATGTGATTGTGGAGAAGTCCTTTATAGGCTCTATGATTTGCAAATGCTATCAACGAACAACTCTTGAATTTAGAATCTTCTTTTTTTCTGCTTTGTCTTCAAAGAACCCTACTTAGTAGGTCTCGATTTGTTAACTTCTTTCATTGGAACCATGTGTTTTGGAACATGATTTTGGGTAGGGGGTTCTAGCGGTAGTTTGGATGCAGTGCAATACCCTAGATAGGCTTGATATTTTTTAAATCAGGCTAGCTGGTAAACTTATTTAAAGTTGGTTCAGCTGTCTTTTCGATAGCCTGATCAGCCACCATGATTCTTTATTGAGAAGATTCTAACTTATGGTCACTAGCATTATCTAAACAACACTTAATCTGTCAGAAAGACTGGCATTAGCATGCTTTCATGGTCAAAGCAAAACAAAGGAATCTCCTGATTATGAAATGCATGACAATTTATTTTGAAGCATCTTTTATGATAAATCTTTAAAATCTAGTAAATAATTTCTTAAATATTGTAGTACGTAGAAGAAAATGATTGAGGTCTCTAGCATGTAGCTTTTTCAAAGAGAACCGAATTTACTATACTCCTCTTGACCTTCCCAAGATAGCATCCCTACTTGAATAGTGAGAACAATATAAACAGTTATATTGTAGTTGCTTTATTTGTGGGGGTAGGAAGAAAAAAGATATTTGTTTACTTGAATATCTATGTGTGTCTTGCCTTATCAATTACTTGAATAGTGAAAGCAATATAAACAGTCCTATTGTAATTACTTTGTTTGTGGGGGTTAAGAAGAAGATATTTGTTTAGTTGAATATCTATTGGTTTGATTTTGAGTCATGTTGGTTTGATTCAACATAATTATTTTTTTGATATTTAGCAATGAGAGGGAAAAGGAACAGATGATTCTGGGTACAAGTTGTGTGTGCTTCATAATATAAATCAGTCAGTAAACTGTTGGGCAACCTTTTGGTGATAATAATTTTCAAATCTGAGGTTACTAATTTTAGAAATTACTTTTGACGTTGCTTGCTATTGTTATGATCTTGTTTTTAGGCATATTTATTGAGATTACTGTAGCTATAGAATCTGTAAATTAGGCTTGTTTCCTATTATTTTTATTAGTATAAAATGCCCCATCTAGCCTGAGGGGATAATAAAGCTGAAAAAAATTCAAATTCAGACTTCATCTCTTCACTTTCTTCTAATTTTTTACTTTTATGTTTTTCTCATGTTTACAGCTAACTATTGTACATTTGCTGATGTTGCCCTTGTATCATGTGCATGTTATGCTTTTGACTTGACAATATTGTGCTATTAATGGGAACTTAGTTTTTCAGGTTGATTATGTTGAATTTCTTAATGAATGAAAATAAATCAAGAAAAGGTTTGTTTCTTTTTTTTCAAGAAAATTTTCTAAAATTTTGTTATGACAAGTTTTCTTTGGTTGCAATTTTTGTGAATATTTTCTTAAATTCTGGATAATACTGTCTTATGAGGTGGGTGGGTAAACCAGTGTATCAGTTTTGTTTTGGGGTTGGAACATGTCCAAACGGAGTATCTTAAATGGCTGTATGCATGTTTCATTCTATTGCATTGAAGTAGATCCACTTACTTGAGTTGCCTTCATTTGGTTTTCTTTGAAGGTTGCAAAGTTGTTATTGGAAGTGTTTGCTGAAATGATATTCGTTCATGGTTTCTTGCATGGAGATCCGCATCCTGGTAATATATTGGTGTCTACAGAAGGTCAGGGTGGCTTTTCTTTGGGTATGTTCTTATTGTTCACTTAAGATCTTTTATTTTCTGAGATGAATGTTGCTAATCATGTGGATATGCATTTGTGGAACTTAACTTTATGATGAGATGATTGAACATGCAGTTCTTCTGGACCATGGAATCTGCAAAAAATGGATGAAGAGTTCAGGCTCAAATATTGTCAGCTTTGGAAGGGTTTGATTCTTTCAGACTCAAAAAAGATACAGCATTTAGCTCAACGGTTTGGTGTTGGGAAGTACTACAGATACTTACCCATCATTTTCTCTGGAAGAACTATTGATAGGTGATCTACATTTTCTTCTTTTCTATTTTCTGTTCTTGAATCTTTCTATTTGTCAAGTATTGTTAGTTGTTATAGAGCCATTAAGTAGAATGCTGATGAAGGTGTTCCATTAAGAATTTGTATTGAATCAGTACTTGGAATAAGATTATAATTTGCCATTGATTATAGAATTCTCTTCTTTTATAGTAACACTTTGAAAATGTAACTACCATCACCTTGATTACTATACTTCATATGATATTGGATACCGTAGATTTATCTTTCAAGCTTGCATTTTTTTCAAAGATAACTAGATGGCAAATCATTGGGAGGATTATAATTTCCAGGTTCCCCTCCCCAGTGTGCAACTGTATACTAATAAGATTAACTTTTTATTGCAGGACTAGCTAGCCTGTTCTAAAGATCTATTACTCTCTCCTGCTTTTGATCCCTTTAAGAAATTTCACACTAAGATGTCAAAACTTAATTATTTGAAAAAATTAGTAGTTATGTGGCTTTAAATGTATAAAGAAATTGTACATCGCCTTTATATGTAATCCTATAGGAAGTTGAAGCCACTGGCAATAGGTAGAGATACTGCATATAAAAAGGCGTCTTTTTGGAATTATTTTTATTACTGGTGTCTTTTTGGATCATCTTTAATTAAAACTAAGGATAATCCTTGTGCATTTGAAAATTTATGTTAAATCTTTTAAGACTTAATTACTAGTGATGTCTTCAATTTCAATTTTAATTTTCACTAAAACTTGTTGTTCTTCCAAATTTGTTTTATTAATTATTGCATCTTGTCTTTTGAAAACTGAATCTTTCTCTTTAATTGTTTTTTTTGATCAGAACTAGATTATCCTTTAATGCTCTCTATTAGCAGTAGTTGTTATTTGTGTACACAATAATTAATTGAATAATATTCCGTAATTAATTCTATTCAGTATTCACTTAGTAGTTCTCATTTATGACAGCTAGAAGCATAAATCTGTGTTTATGTTCCTATCCCCCTGATATGTTGGGACATCATTCCATTTTTCTTTTTGTGTTTTGGAGAGGTGTTGACTGAAGATAGATTAAAGGTTTATTGACCCTTACTGACATTTTAGCAATTATGATCTTGATCTAATTGCCACTTATGTAATTTGATTGGCAGTAAATCTGGGCTCGAGAAGGGAATGTTAGTTGAAGAGCAAAAGAAGCTGAAACAAGATTTGAAGGCTCTAACAATGGAGGACATATCTTCATTTATGGAATCTCTGCCTTCCGACTTTCTCATAATATTGCGGACAGAGTAAGTTAAATTTAGTAGCGCATTTGGAGTTAAATAGCTCCTAAACTCATTTTGGTCTTTTCTTTTTCAGTGAATTACTGAGATCTGCAGTAAGCAAGCTCGGTGCTTCAAAATGGGAGAGGTTGCAAACCTATGGCAAATATGCCTCACTTGGTCTCTCTCCGAAGTTGAATCCATGCTCTGGTAAACATCTATTCCGTTTTTTTAGTCAGTGTTAATCTTGACAAGCCAGGGAGAGTTTTCTAACAGATGTGTCTGTTTTGCGTTTGTACATTTGCGAGTTTATGGTGAGAGAGAGATATGTTCATGAACGGTTAACTTGGTTAATCTTGGAAGGGTTTGATTATGTGGTTGTGTATATTGTTTTAATCCACAATTTAAGGAATACAATCACTTTTATCTTCTCGTGTTTTCAGATTTGAAATCCGTGGCCCTGCATACCAGATTGGTAGGAAATATAGAATACATTCATCTAAGGCTTGCTATAGGTAATGGTTTTTTTCTTCTTGTTTCTCTCATAATAATAATATGTTGTGATTGGTAGAAGGGTAGCTGAATGTTTGGAATGTTACAGGGGTAACAAATATTGATTTAATCCACAATTTAAGCGATGTCTGATTAAGTTTCATACAAGAATGAGTGCTGCTGGAAAAGGTATGTTAACCGCCTTCTCCAACTGCAACTTCAAACTGTAGGTTATGTATAACATACTGATTCATAGGGCTTAATGGACAGTGTAGTATAGTTTGATATTGGCTTCTATTCTACCTGGTATGAACTATAAATTTACTGTTATATCTCAAGAACCATGTAAGAACAAGACAACCTGGTATATGCAATTATTATTATTTTTACCTTATAGTTACATACAGTTAAATGAGACAAACTCATTATTATACTCAATTATATATCTAATATTCTTACACTACAATGTATGAGCTAATCACCCAAGTCGTGGAATTTGATATAACGTCGTAGGGGCTAGCAAAATTAGATTCGATTTGATAAAAGAAAATTGAATTTTTTTCACTCCTTGACGTGAAAAAACTTGACTCGACTTGATTCGAATCGTAATTTCATAAATTTGATTCAACTAAAAAATTCAAATAAAGTTTGAGTTATAAAATGAGACTTAGAATAACTCAAACATTTAAATAATTAGTAGATCGATTTTCAAGTTCAAATTGAGTCTCTCAACTATGTTTAATGCTCACCCTAGAAAGTTGGGCATACTTCATTAACATGTAAACAAACTGCTCTTTCGTGGTTTTGGTACCCTTTTCCACGTGCACCCAGGTTAACTACATTTACCTATTTATTTAAAAGTTTTGCCGAAACAAAAATTGTTAGCCCATATGAGTAGGTTTTTAGGGGTAAAGGCTGCAACATAAAATCTTACTCAAATAAAAGGTGGATTTGTTCAAAGTGTATCAGCCCATTGTACTCGTATGCTACAAGTCTGTTTAAAACTCGACCAGCATTAAGCAGGTTAAGGTTAGCCTACAAGCCAATTTCTAGCTTACAACCTTATCCCAAATCTTAAACACATGGTTTCCAACTTACCACCATCATGCAGTAGAAGCAATGTTTACAGATTATTGACAACCCTTCAGATACGGAAGAAATCGAGTTATCCATTTGCCTCAAGGGCTGGAAGATTGCTTCATACTTTTAAGCATTCAAGCTTTTTGGTTGACAACGGAATCAAATGTCGTCATTTCATGTTCTGGAATATTGGGGATTATGAAGCCTCATCAGTTAAATTGAGGATGTTCCTAAGCAACATACACAGGAGCAGTTCATATAACCTTGTAGATTTACAGCTCTTACCAACTTCACAACAATGGAATCCAGATCACTTGACAAAATGTTTGTATCAGTAATAAGAAAAACTCTAACAAATACTGATGAACACCGTGTTAGATGTTGCGCTGTTTGTCTATGTGGGTGTTTAAGATTCTAGTGGTTTATATAGGAATGAGAACCAAGGTGATGAGTAACCTTAGCCTTGCTTAAGGGACATTTCCTAGTAATCTGTAACATAACAAGAGTAAATTGTATTGGAACAACTTCCTTCAGCATACAATTTGATCTCAAACCCCCCGTTTTATGAAGGCAGAAAATAGTCATTCTTAATATCTACCATCTCCCGCCCACAATTAATAATCTCAATTCTAATAAGTTAGAAACATTCCTTGTAAAAAAATACAAAATCCAATGCAGAAAAGCTATGTAATTGAAACATACGGGAGGGAATCAGCAAGATCAATGCATCTGCTATATATTGCCAAGAACAAAATTGGATGTGAATCATACAGTGTCATACAAGTACGTGAATATTTGGCTTTCACACATAAAAATAAAGCAGCAGATAAATAAATTAAAACAATAAAGAATTTCTACATACGATGACATAAAGTTTACTTGGACAATAGAGCTTCCGTGTGTGTGTGTGTTTGTCAAGCGTCAAACGCTTGCTAAGCAAGCTGTAAAACCATTGTGGGCGACTTCAAAGGCTCTGATGAGATTCAATAAGCAACGCATTTAGCATGATCTGAACAGCAGCCTCATAGATGACTGCATCATAGTGCATACCATCGGATGTACACCGCGGTCCGCAGTTCCAAGTCAATGACTGGATATCCAACAATACCAGAGGGCCACCGGTTTGGCGTAAGAGCCTACTGTCACCAAGAGCCCTGTCATAGGCATGCCACATTGCATCACTCATCTTCTGCCTCTTCTCCTGCGTATTCAACATGCCATTGATGAGCATGGGCATCCCCAGCCAAAACAAATGGGGCGACTTAACAGAGACCGAACCAGTGAGTGGCCCATTCATGCCTAACTCAGGTGAAAATGACAACAAAGACGCCACGGAACTTTTCAACACCCGCAAGGTGAAATCGTAGTCCGAAGCATTGGTGACATGAAGCAGATGCCAAAGACCAGCCCCCATCACCATTACATCAGGGTAACTTCTTTTAGCCTTAGAACCCATCATCCAATCGGTCAAATTCACAACATAAGGCGCCCAAAGAAAATCCAATGTCACACCAATTTCATCAATAAAAATGCTGTAATCACTATGCCTCTTGAACAAATCAGTTTTAACCGAGTCCACGCGTTGGGATTGTGGACCCAAAATCAAATTTAACAAGGAGAGGGCGAAAAATCGAGCTTGGGAATCGCCTGCGACCAACACCCAGGAACCATTTAACAAGTCGGAGGCATCGGATTTAGACAACTTCTGAAAGTCGCAGGCGTTGAGCTTGGGGGATTTGGACCAATCCCAGCGCTTGTTATACAAATCGAGAGGCGAAGAGGCGTTGTGGGTGGCATTGAAACGGTGAAGAGAGACGCTGGGCTTGACCTCCCATGAAATGTCGTTAACCAAATTGATGCAAGAAGAGCGGTGATCGAAGACGACGACGGAAGAAACGGAGGTAACGAAATCAGAAACGGAAGGGAAATAGGGAGTCAAATGGAGGCAAACAGCCAGTGTAATGAAAAGAACACCGCTGAAAAGCAACATCCTGTTTCGGCTCAGATGCCAACCGGCCATTAGCACCGGGATCAAGACCACCACGCATGCCGCCGCCGCTCCCAGCTGCACCGCCCCAAGCATCGTCATCAGCGTCATCTTCTTCTTTTCCTCCTCTCCTTTTTCCTTTCACCAATCATAGATCTGGGCCTTTCACCGATCGTTGTTCAGGCAAGTCTAGTCCTTTTTCTCTTCCTTAATTGGTTTCCCACCAAAGCCAAAAACAGAAACGGACCGTAGAGTTTTTTTTAATCAAATCTGAAAACGCAATCTAATCCCAAAATATGAACTTAATTACTTCTTTCCCTTGCAATTTTCCCTTTAAATTTCACCCTAGAGGTAATCAATAACGAAAATCACGACTTTTTTTACCTCATTAATTCAAGAACAAAATGCGTTCCAATCAACATTATTTCTCAGAATATTTCTTATTTTTTCCCACTATTTCAATACCTATAGGTGTCGAGATCACTCGCAGATTTAATTCTCATAATATCTATATAATGTCCCATCTATTTTTAATTATCGAATAATGATGAAATGACCCCACAAGAACTTGGGTGACAATAGGTCGAGGAAGAATAAAAAATCAAAGATCTGAAACGATAAAATTAGAAATAATCGAATTCTTCATTTATGAAGATGAAAAAAAAAAATTATAATAAGTTTAAATGGAGATGAAGAAATTGTTATATCTAAATTGTAAAAATAATCGAATTATATTCATATAAATTATTAAATGAATCCTCAAAAAATATATGTAAAATTATATTATTTCCGTCTAATGAAAATTGTCCTTTATTAATTTTTTTGGTCAATTTTTTTTTAATTTTGACTTTTTATTATTTAAAATTTATCATTGATAAAAATAAAAAATATATTTTTTAAAAACTTTCAATCAAATAGTTTTAAAATATATATTTTATAAAATTTAATTTTTTAAAATATTATAATAATTGTGATCAAATATTAAAAATTTTGACTTTTAAAAAGTCAATAAGAGACATTTTAAGTGGGACAGAATGAGTAATATTTTATAAAGTTGAATAATTATAAGATTTATCCATTTTTCAAAAAAAATATGGATAAAGGAGACATTGGCGAAATTATTTTGTCCTTATTTCCTTTTTATTTTATTTTTTATAATTTTTCTTTTTATTTTCCGACACTTCTTTAAGTTGGCAACAGCCCACTTAATTTCTTCATCCCAATTCAAAATGCTTCGATGAAGACCACACAAGCCAAGAATGTCACTCCAAACCTTTTTCGAGAAAGTGCGCTCAAAGAAAAGATTATTTCTAGATTCAGCCTCATTACCACATAAAACACATATATCCTCATGGCTAATCCCCAACGAATCAGCCTATCCTTAGTGGGAAGTCTATTTAGGATGGCCATCCAAACCAATATAGAATGCTTAGGAGTATGCATAGGATACCACAACATCCTCTCCCATTCCACTTTATCTCTTATCCTTTCTCAAATCCAATTAGTATCAATTAACGACCAATCTAAAACAGAAGAAAAAAAGCATCGCTGCTGCCTCTCGAATCTTGAGCAGTTTCTTAGTCATCCAACTAAACTGAGGCTTAGAATTGAAGGATCAATAACTCTCCTCCTTGAATACATAGGCTCGTAACCAAGCCACCCACAAAGATCCTTCACCAGCAAGAACCTTTCTGACCAAGGAAAGAAGGCAGGTTTTGTTTCAGGTACTCACTCTCTTTAAGCCCAATCCCCCTTCAGATTTTAGTAAGCAAATAGCAGGTCAACAAACCCGAGCACCCTTGGCAGTAGAATCATCTCCCTTCCAGAAGAATCGAGTGCAAATTTGCTCAATTTTAACAACTACTGACTTTGGCAAAACAAGCTGCCTGCACCAGTAATTGGTTATACTAAGGAGGACCGCGCGAATGAGCTGCAACCTCCCTCATAACTAAGCTTCCTGGATCTCCACATATTCAACTTCGACCGCAGCTTATCCAAGAGCGGCAAACAGTCCCTTTCAGTCAACTTTCCAGTGACTAAAGGAACCCCAAATATCTTACAGGTAATTGGCCACATCTAAACCTAGTAGAAGATTGAATATCACCAAAAATTTCATTAGAAATACCACAAGCATGCATTTTAGTTTTAGCTACATTCATCTTTAAACCAAAAATATCATAGAAGGTATCCAAAACACTAAGCACACCCAACACGGATTCAATATTCCCTTTGCAAAAAATGAGTAAATCATCCGCAAAGCACAGGTGAGTAAGTGAGACCTTTTTGCATTTGGGATGATAATGAAATAAATTCCTAGAGGCAGAAAAATTCAAGAGAGCAGAAAGGACATTTATTACCATGGCAAATATGTAGGGAGAGATTGCCTCACACCTCTTTTCCCTTTGAAAAAGCCAACCAAAGAACCATTAAAAGATATCGAGAATTTAGAATTTATCACACATGCATTGATCCATCCTCTAATCACCTCAGGCAGCCCCAGAGCTTCCAAAATAGTCATCAAAACAAACCAATAAAGATTTGAGTGAACTTTTCATTATTTTCATCTTTCAAATTTCAAAGAAGTGAAGGAGAGTGATAAATACTCTAAGACTGAAAGATAAAAGGTGGAGAGCTAGGCAAAAAAATTCCTTTGTGATTTCATTAAGGTGGTAGCGGTACCCTCTAACTCTTCTATATGGATATTGATACCGTATATGTGTATTAACCCACAATATTTTCGAAAATTATTGTCAAGTAATAAATTACAACAAAATAATTAGGTTAAAATAATATTTTCGAAGATTGAACTCGAGTGAGAGGAGACTAGTAAGTAAAATGCTCCAATTATTTTTTATTACAAATTTAATTTTAATCCTAATCCTATTTAGAGGGGAGGAGAAAGACGACTCTAGGAGAAGGAAGATGAGTACTCCTATTGGGTCTCGAACCCATGACCTAAAGGAACATGAAGAAACAAACCAGCTAAATATACTTGCTCATAATGCTCTAATTACTTAACTCAACTAATGAACTAAAATAAAATAGTACTAAATCTAAGGACTAACAATTAATCAACAAGAAAAAAAGAAATATCAATTAACTACAAAATAAAATAAAAGCATAAAGAAAAAAATAATCACTAAAGAAAAAAAGAAATATCAGTTAACAAATTGAACAATTAATCCTATTATTAAACTAAACTATTTATTAATCTATCTGTCGAAAGCAAAAAATCTTTAGGCTCGACGAATTTTACTAGGGTTTATTGTTTTAAAAAAAAACAAATTTATTTGAAAACCAAAGAAAAATTAAGATTTGAGTTCGAAGATATAATTACATGTGAGGAAAAATTAACACCTCATAATGTTTGTAAAAATAGCGATTACTTAATCACTAATAACTTGTTTTTATAAATGAATGTGATTAATGAATTTTAGATTAACGTGGAATTCTTAAGTATTTAGAAAAATCCTGAATTTTCTAACGGATAAGAGAATCAAAATAAAACTCAAATACTTAAAAATTTATGCATTAATCTATTTAAAATTTGAAAGCATATTTTTTTAGTGGGAAATCTTGAACATTTCCTCAATATTTAGGGAAACGTTGAGAATAAACTTTGCTCAAGAAAATATCTTGTTTTTATGAAAGTGCTAAAAATGTGGAATTTCATAACTCATTAAAATACTCCCGAATTCTCTAACATCTAATAGAATCAAGACGTATTTCTCAAACTTCGAAAAATTTCACGATATATTTTTTAAAAATAAAAAATAAAGTGTTTTATAAAATGATCTCGATATTTTTCAACATCTAAAAGATATCAAGAGTCTATTTCACTTAAGACAATACTCTGTTCTTCGATGTAATTTGATTGTTTTGAGAAGAAAAAAACACATGTCAAAGCCATTGATTGAAATAAATAAAATGAAAAATATACTTACATAAGTAAAATATATATACATATTCTCTTTATAAATTAAAACTTACTACAATATCATATAATAAAACGTGGCTATCTACTATGTAGATGTGTCAGTAGGTGACGCTATGTGATAAAGGAGATAGATTAATTTTTTAATCGATTTTGAGGGATAATTTTTTTTTTTAAGTTTAAGGGCATAACTGATTTTAATTAAAACTTCAAAGGCTTATTTAATTTTTAAACTAAAAATAATAAATAATAAATTTTAAATTTTTTATATCAAAACAATATTAAAATGTTCAAAAAATATAAAAAATAAAAAATAAGTAAAATAATATAAAATTAAAAATATACTAAGTTATAAAATAATAAAGTATAAATATAAAAATAAGATATTTAAAAAATATTAAAATATTTAAACACTTTTATTGAAAAATTTCACGATCATCTCTCGCCGGCCTGATTCTAATAATAATAATATTACTCTTTCTAGAACATATTTTCAATTGAATCAACTTTATATTATAGTAATAATAAAACTAAAATTCTTCATCAATTTTCTATATGAATATATATATATATATATATAAAGTAAATAAAAAACAAACTTGCAACAAAAACATGTAATTAGGGATGGGCAAGACTCGAGTCAACTCATTTAAAAAAAAAGAAAATTAAAGTTAAAAGAGGCGGGAAAAAGGATTAAGGGTTAAAATAATAAAAGTTGTAAAGTTGAAGGATCTAAACAGCCATTACGCAAAGATTTAAAAAATAGCCGTTCGTACTCAATAAACCTGTATAAACTCATAATTCGAATTAAAATTACCCCAAAATACAAAGACCTCCGCTTACAATACAATCTTTCAGGCTTCTTTAATCTTGAATCATTTCTCGATCGAACATCTCCAGCTCCTCTCGCTTTTCTGTCATTGATTTGTTTTGCCCTGTTTCCCCCCTAATTTTCTTACTTTGCTATTTCTTGCAGGATATCGGCATTCTTTTTCAATCTTGAAGGGTCCAGAGAAAGGATTCGTCTAACGAAAATGTAATTATTTCTACTTGTGTTTTATTTAATTTCAATTCTGTTTTTTTTTTCCTGAATGTGTTTTCACTTGTATTACCAGATGGACAGATTCATACCTAATTGTTTGTAACTAGAATGTGATAAAATGTGAAAGAATGAAAGTTTGGAGCATAGAGTATAAAATAGAAAAGGAGCCAAAAGTAGAAACATGAGATAAATGGAAGGATTGTTCCTTATTTTTGTAACATTTTTTATTATTCTAAAGGCCACCGAATAGAGCTTTCTAACGGATTACTTTTGGGGGATCTAAATCCTTTGTTTTTCTGAGTACGAATGGTGTCATCCATGAAACGAAAAATTCTGAAGGTCGAAACTAGAAGGAAAGTCCTGATTGGATATATTGATGTCCACAGCTCTTGTATAGACTTCAGTCTTGTCCATTGATATATTGATGTCCGAGGAAATATCCGAACTAATTTGAGATTAGGCTCCATTATTGTGAAAGCTGAGCTAAATACACTATAACTATATTGTGCTTATGGTTACCTTATCGAGTTCCGGATACAGTTGGCATTTTATAGATTCCACAGCTCTTGTACGGGTATTGTATAGATTCGGTCTTGTCCATTGATAATATTGATGTCCGAGGGAATATCCGAACTAATTTGAGCTTAGGCTCCATTATTGTGAAAGCTGAGCTAAAAGCTCAATATTGGATATAATGCTCAACATAGGGTCACCATTATCATCTATTTTGTGTTGAGACCCTATAATGTTCTTCGATTTATTTTTAATTGGTAGCATCTCTGATCCAGTTCCCGACTAGACCGGACAGGGTTGTTACGCTCTGCTGCAGAAGTGATCTAACCATAAAGTTTTGGAATATACACATAGAAGCATGCTTGAATTTAGTTGATATAGGCTCGCAGGTGAGTGCTTTGATGTGGAGCCAATGTGAAAAGGAACTTTTGAGTTCCCACTGACCCACCCAGAATCAATTAACTCTTTGGAAATATCCGTTGATGGTGAAGATGGCAGAGCTAACCGGTCACGCATCTAGGGTACTTTACATGGCTGAAAGCACTGATGGCTGCAGAGTGGCATCAGCTGCAGGGGATGAGACTTTAAGATTCTGGAATGTTTTTGGTGTCCCAAAAGTGGCTAAAACTGATCCGAAAGTGATTCGTGAGTCATTCTCTCAGGTCAATCGTATCCGGTGATAAAGAAAAGGATTAGGAGGTTGTCAATTTTGTAGCTCCTTCAAAACTGGCTTCAAGTTCTCCAAAGGTAGTCAATTCTTACCTATCTTGGTTCTCTGATCTCTTATTGATGCCACATCTTTCAATAATATATTGATTTTTCTATGACAACACTGCCGTATTTGGTTCAGTATATTTGGAGAATACCTGGAAAGAAGGGAATCTGATTAGGGAGGAAGCTCTCAAGCTGATTTCTGATGGATTTGTCTTTTACTTTTTACCCCAGAAAAAAGTTGGGAGCAACAAGTTTGTAGAAATATGTGAAGCTAGTAGGAATTTTTTCGTTATGATAGTTGATTATGCAGCATGCATCTTTTGTTGTATATTTTGAATTTTCTTTAGGCAGTGCACTCTTACTATGTGTATTGTGTACACATTATTGTTGGGGCTGGTTGGGGTGGTGCATGTTGGTAAAAGAACACCACCGTCAAGAATGAAATGCGTTTAATCTCCTACATCTTTTCAAAATTTAATTTTCAATTTCAAAATCTTAAAAAGATGCCTCTGACCAAGTATTCTTTTTACATAAATTATTAAACTTTTTAACATCTATAGACGGAATTGTCACGTAAAACAAAGACATATTAAATTATATGCATCTTTTAAAAAGTACGGCCGACAAAACATGCGTTTACGTAACAAAAAAAATTATTTTAGTATATATATATATGAGATAAGATCCAGTTATATTATGTAAAACTCAATTAGTTTTACACTAATTCATGACTATTGGATTAGTGAAATAGATGGATGAGATTAGAAGTAAAATATGTGAAGATTATCAATTGAAAAAAAAGTAAGGAGTTAATATAATCCATCTATTTCACCCATCTAATAATCATGAATTAGTGTAAAACTAATTGAGTTTTACTTCATATAAGTAGATCCTAACCCTATATACATATACATCGATAAAAATGCAAAATCTAACGCCCAAAAGCGCCATATAAACAGAAGGCACACTATATATAGAATTTGCTTTTCATATTCAATAACTTCCGCATCGACTAGGGGCTGTCTCTCCATCAACAAACTTGGGTTTTGATTTGTGCAATTAAAAGGATTTTGTTTCCATTTTTTCATTTGATATAAAGTTTATTTATGAAATATTTTTTATTTACATTGTGAGTATGATAAATTGAAAATTTTATATATTATATATTATATGATTGTTTGATATTTATATTTTAGTATGTATGTAACTAAATCAATTAAAAAATAAAGAAATAAATTCACTTTTAATGATACTTAAACTTAAAGTGTATTATTTAATATAAAAGTATTTGAGCAAACACATTTGGCCTGTTGACCAAGCTGCTCATCTTTGTTTTTTTTAGGTCATGGATTCTAAATCCATTAGCAGCGCTTCTCTTCCTTCTTCTAGAGTCATATTTCCCCTCTTTTCTAAGTAAGATTAAAATTAGATTTAAGGTTTGTCAAAAAAATAAAAATAATATATTTAATAAATTTTAATATTTTCTATAATTATTTTAATGAAATATTAAATTAATTATTTAAAATAATAAGATATATTTTCGTTCTGTAAAGTATTTTTTTACCTTTGAAACTGATTGTACTAGACGATGCCATTCGCGACAAATGACATAAATTTAGTCTTTCCTCAAAAAATGGGAAGTTATTGAATGTAATACGCGCGTTTTACATACATTGTTTTTAACCGTGGTTGACAGGCCACGTCACTTGTTTATGTGGCGTTTCTGAGTATTAAAATTATAATATTTAAAATGAATGTTATTTTATTTTAATTTATAAATAATTTAAACTGAATGTTATTTTATTTAATTTATAAATAATTTAAAATGAATGTTATTTTTATAAATAAATTCTTTTTTTATGAGGGATATAATCAGTTCATAGAATAATAAAAACGGTTTGTTTAAATGAAACAAAATATCCTAACTCTAATCAGTACAGCCTCTCATTTCACCTTAACTCTAATGTTCTCATCTTTTTTCATTACAGATTCTTTTTTCTAGAGTTCATCATGTGAATCGTTTTCTTCTTCATTTGAAGAAGCACCACCAGGGCCACCGCCTGACCTCTGATATACAACCGTGATGATAGGTGTTGCGCGTAATAAGTGCTACGCAATTGTGCAAGTATACACGTTGCAAGTTATAGTATAAAAGATATCGTCTCCACAGGGATTAGTGCCACTTCAAGAATCTAGTCTCTTGTACTGTAAAAAGTAAAAACACAATAAAGGATTATAGGAGTTTAACTAATAACTAAACTAGAAGGCGATAAAGTAAAAGAATAGATGTGATCAAATGAGAGAGATAAGCCAGGTTATCGTGAGTTGAGGTGTGATAGCCGATTGGATCGTCTTGGTAAAAGAGTGCACGAGCAACTCAGTTGCCGTGGAACTTGCACAACGGGGTTGCCTTGGCAACTAATCGATGGTTGCCTGGGCGACTAGTTGGGCAACTACTTGGGCGTCTGGGCAGCAACCTTCAAGGTTCGGCAGAGCGTTCTTCAATGGTTTCTTCTTATCCCTAAGTCGAAACTCTAGCTACTTGTGCATGCCTTGATAATACATCCCTGCGTGAATCAATGGTGAACAACAACCAATCTTGCGCTCCTTTTAGCCGTTGAAATCCTTGACTTATTCCTAAGCCGGATTAATCTTCACCATCAATAGATTGAATAAAGATCATATTCATTCGTTTCTTGAACCTAACTCTCCCGATATTAGATAAATAGATGAAGTTACAAGATCCTCTCCCAATTCACTCGCAAACAAGAATAAGAACCAAGAATGAATAAACCTTGAATAGAAAAGTGCAAACTCTTATTTACCTAAACAAAATCTAATAGTTTCTCACAACCACAAAACACAATAACCATAGCCAAATAGTTTTAGTTCATGGCTAGGTTCCAAAGAAACACAAGATAAATAATCCCTAGCATGAACTCAATCGAACAAGAAAGAAAAAGATGAAGGATGAAGCTTGTCGAAATCTTCCTTGCCCTAGATGCTTGTCGAAAATTCTCTCCTCTTGCTCTCCTTGGAGTTGTCGAAATTCCCCTCTTTTGCTCTTCTTGAAAGTTGACGATATGACCTTTTATTTATAGGGTTAGGTCAAAGTCCTTCTTTGAGGAGGAAGTTAAGTTAGAATTAAATTATCTTTAAAGAATATAATTCTTTATTATAATTATATTCCTACTAGAACTTCTCACATCTTCTTGGAATTTAATTATTCTTTAATCTCTTCATGGAAATCAAATTTCTTTGGGATTGGGCTTTGCTCCACGTCATCTTGGGCTTGTCTAGTCATCAATTTCGACTACCATATCACCTTTGCTCTTTGTCGATAATTGCCCTGGCAACTGGCTCGGCGTCTCCTTCATGCATTGCCCTGGCAACTAGCTCTAGCCTTGCTTTGTCAAGTGATCCTGCACATACACACAAAACACACCAAAGCAGCATCTTTTCCCACAAAAACTACCAAGTTATGTAATCAAGCTCAACGATGGAAGGAAACATGGATTAATGCATGAATGGCTAATTATGCAACTAATATGAGCCTAAGTCTAACAATAATATGAGTAAAAAAGGGTAAGAAAAATAGTACTTTTGAACACTTATCAATAGGATTGCAAGCAGCCTCAACCTCCTTGAGCTTCTCCTCAAACTCTTCCTTCTCAGCGTTCTGGTTGTCATCGAGCCACTCAAGGGCCTCTTTCACTGCCGTTTCGACTTTCTCCTTCTCGTCGGATTCGAGCCTATCGGCAAGCTTATAAATAAATTATTGAATAGTGATATTTGAATAAAAAAGTCATAATTTTTAATATATTTTGTATTTTTCATGTATATATTTATTTTTGGTGTTGTGTCATCCTTCATACAATGATTTTAGTTTTTTTATATATATTTTATACATAATTATATATCATAAAAATCTAATCTTAAATCTTAATTTAAATTTTAGCATGTTTGTATATTACTGGTCTATTGTCTTTTAATATATCATATCGTATTTTTAATTCTTTTTTTCACATTATGTACATAGATTTTATTGTTTGCTTGAGAATACAAGTGTTTTTCAATAACGGATCTAGAAATTCGAGAACAAAGTTTTAAGTATTTTTTTAAACAAGTATGTAATTTTTTAACTTGTAAACATTAAATTAAAAAATTAAGAAAGAAATTTACACCAACTTAAACTTATTTTCGTAAAAATGACGATGCGGCTACTCTTTAGGAGTTGCATTCATCCACCACTGATTTTTCATTGCTATGTATGTATGTTAAAAATTGTTAAAATTTTTAAATAAATGTATTTTTTATATAAAAAATTCTTAACGAATAGTGGATTTATAATTTATTATTAGTATACAAATATGTATATATATTATATATAATTGTTTTGAGTTTCTGACTTTCTTTGCGTCGAAAGGTATCGGTTTATGGGTGGATCCATGGCCTTTCTAATACATTCTTTTTTTTTCTATTATTTTAATTAACATTTAACATCTCCAACATGTGCTTAGGCTAGGTCCTAATACCTTTCAATATTAGGTATCTTATGGCTACTTCTATTTAAAATGGAAGAATCTAGCTAAGTGCTCCACTTCAAACTAAAGCTGAAAATGAAGCTTATCCTCATGCCCCCAAGTTTATATATATATATATATATATATATATACTTTTCAAATTGATACGGACGAAACCATATTTTGATTTATTATTCTAATCTCCTTTTTCAATTGATTAATTGCAATTCAATGTGAGGTTCATAGAAGATATGTACTATTTGACCTGACCCGACTCAACCCTATAAAGTCAGATTTTTTAAAGAAAATTTCGGATTCGAGCTGGTTTAGGTTGAATTTTTTAAGGATGAGGTTGGGTTGGGTCGAGTTCGGTTTTAGAGGGAAAAATATCCGACCCAACCCGAAATAATAATGTAATTTTATTCTGTATATTTAGGTATAATTGTTATAAATTATAATGCCCATCTCTTTATATATATATTTTCAATTATCTCCTTATTTTTCCAATAAAAATAGAATAATTATTATAAACTCACATCTCTATTTGTATTTTTTAATTAACTCCTTATTTTATCAAGTAAAAATAAAAAAAATAATATTTTTTTATTTATGTCAGGCCGGGTCAGTTTTGGGTTCGGGTTTTTACTCTAAAATTTGGTAAAGGTGGATTATCATAAAATGTCGGGTCGGATCGAGTTCGGGTGGAGGTGTTAGATTTTCAGATCGAATGCGGATCACCCAAAAATCTGACCCAATCCGACTTATAACCATCTTTAATTGTGTTTGACTTTTAAATGATTTAATACGTAAGAGCCAAAGATTTCTTAAATTAGCAAATGATTCGTACTCACTTAATACTATAGATAATCTTAATGAAAGAATAATTTGTGAATTTATCTAGAGATTAGATATATCAACAAATCACTCGAAATTTAGCTCAAATCTATTAATGCAACTAATTTTAAGTGTGGACTTGGTGCATGTTCGTTTATATGGTATTTATATACTTTATGTAGTAAAAATATTTAGTTGAACTAAGACAAGGGTTAAAAATAAATTTTGATTGAGGTGTGCACTAGATAATATCTTTAAAGATATTTCATGATAAAATATACTTTTTAGGATTTAACAAGCACTTATGTCGAGACGGACAATAAAGAGAGTGAAGAACCAATGAATACTTAATTACAAAATGTATTGTAAGCTAGAGAGAGAAGACAAAGCTAGTAGATGATTCTACTTTGTGATAAATTAAAAGGTTGAGCTTGGTTCTATTTGAACCTTCATATTAATGCAACTAAAATTCATGTTTTGTTAAAATCGAATTTCAAACTCGCGTCCTATAAAAAACGAGTTCGCCTTACGTTGACTAAAAATTAGTTATTTTTTTAAATAATCAAATTTAAGAGTCATTTTTTAATTAATTATTTAAAAAGATATATTCATTTAAAATTGCCTAAATATGTATCCTTTGAAGAAGAAGAAAAACATGAAATCAGAAATGGGTCCCTGATGAGTGGAAATTAAGAAGTGATTGACATGAATGTTTTATAAGATCATGAAAGTAAGTAAAACTTGTATTGAAATGCGAACCTTCTTTTAAAAGTTTTGAATAAACTTAAATTAATAAAAGATAAAGTAGAAGTACTAATAATGCAGAATAAAATAATATGCAACTGGGATTGTTTCAAGAAAATTCAAGCCAAATAACAATTAACAAAAGCTTTCATTGGTACACATTAATTTATATGTGACAATATTTTGTATAAATGGGGGGATGCCATATATGCAACGAGGAAAGGAGAATTAGTTAACCAAAATGATGAATACCAGACCCCATGCACTGTTGATTTATTTGAAAAACACTCTTTCCCAAAAGAATAAATATTTATATTCTACATGCAATTTGATCAAATTGATAAACACTAAAAAAACCCTGCTCTATGCTTTGAAACCAAAGGAAATGGCAGCCACCGCCGGGATTTCTGGACACTGTTTGTTTCAAATTTATCATCCTCGGTACATTGGAAAGGCGTATGGCAATCTTTGGTACACATTAAATTTGAAACGACTGCAATTTGCCATCTGATTGTACCAAAGAGGATGCTTTGCGAGCGATTGAGCGGCTCGATGGGGCTAGAATAAGGATAGTGCGGAGAAGGGCAATCTTTTTAGATCGGCAATTGGATTTGTCGATTCAGATAAGATGGCAATCCTAAAGAATTGTGCAGTTGGATGGTGCCGAAAGCCACAGTCAGTTGTGGATTTAGCGAGTGATTTGCATCAGGCGAAGTTAGTTGGGTTCACAATTGTGCGAATTGCTGGTCCGAGGGTGTTGTTGATATTTTCCAATGTTGATATGAGGCATCACACATTACAGTCAGACTTGTTGAATCGTTGGTTTTCTGAAGTGGAGCTGTGGTCAATAGATATGGCAGAACAAAGTAGATGCGTATGGCTTTCGGACAGTGGTATGCCGATTCATGTGTGATCGCAAGAATCGTTCTCCAGTTTGGTGGAATTATGGGGCTCTTTGGTCAGATTGGATAGAAATACGTTGGAACCGGCATCTTTTGAAAGAGGTCGGATGTTGATCAAAACGGAGTACGAAGAGAGAGTTGAGTTGAAGGTGGATGATATGGTGTATAGAGTCAGAATATGGGAATTTGAGACGATGCAGTTGCCTTGTAACAGCTGCGCATGGGAGGAAAACAACGAGAGTGAATGCAGTGGAGATGAGGAGGCTCAAGCGACAAGGGTCAAAACTCAGTTTAAGCAAATTTCAGATGAGGAAAATGACAAGAGGGTAGGTGATGAACAAATGCAAAAGTCGATGACGGAGGGGATTGTAAGACACGAGCTCAATAGCTCGGATATGTCAAATTTATGGCGAGACAATAGTTTATGGGAGGAGGATAAGCAGCCAGATGCGAGAGGAACGAAGGTTCCTACAGAGTCGGGCGAGAGATCAACGACTAAGGCAGCAGATTTAGCATTTATAGAGGATATGTCTTCGAATGGGGATCTTAGATGTGTGGTGCGTGATAGGGTAGTACCTGAGGAGGGCGTCGGTTTGGCAAGTCAGCTGAATATTGAAGAAGTAGTCGGGTCTGGTGGTGTTGAAAGTAAGTTGGTCCCTGTCCAAATATTGGTAGATACACAAGTGGATAAGGATCAAGGATTTGATTTTGATTTGAACGCTGACTCGGATGAAGTTGAAGTCGATAGGGAGTCAACTCACAATGTTGGCGTTGGAGAGGTTGAGTTTCAACAAACAACTAATCTGGAGTTTGGTCTTGTGGAGTGTGGTGTTAGGACAGAACAACCAAAGAAAAAATGGGGCAGGCCGCGAAAAGGGAATGCTAATACGAGTTTAATTCTGCAACAGCAACAAAAGGATGTGGTTAGCGAGGCAGTGAATACCCTGAACATTTGTAATCTAGTGGGTATTAATACAAAGGGACGCGAAGAAGACATTATCAAAGATCTATCGAGAGTGATCAGTGATCATCGAGAAAAGAATTGAAGACGAATGCGGCTCCTCTCTTGGAATGTTAGGGGATTGGGTAGCGCTGCGAAGAAGAGAGGAGTTAGGAATGTGTTGCGAAAACAACGACGCGATATGGCTTCGATTCAAGAAAGTAAATTGGAGGAGGTGACTGATATGGTAGTGGCTCGATTATGGTCGACGAATAGCTTTGATTTCGTCTTTTCGCCTTCGGTAGGTGCTTCAGGCGGTATTGTGATAGTGTGGGAGTTGCCTCGATTTCGGTTAGAATCTTCAATGGTGGCTCGTCAATACATTCTGATCAAGCGATTTTTGGGTTCAGGAGGTGTGTGATTGTTGTATAGTTGCGGTGCATGCACCAGGGGAAGTGAGTGATCAACAGGTTCTTTGGGAGGAAATTGTAGCTTCAGTACGTGAGTTCTATGGTTGCTTGCGTGTGGCGATAGGTTGGATGTTAAATAGAGAGTGACGACCATGGCGGTTTTGGAGTATATTTGTGTCAATCGATTCAGCATGTGAGGATCTGGTACGTGTTTGTTTTTCGCACATATTTCGTGAGACGAAGGAGGGTGTTGACCGTGATCCGTTATATGTTGATGGTTTCGGCTCTGGTTGAATTGGTCATGATGGCGGGTGCTAGTTTTGGGAATCAAATGTTGGTGATTCTAGAATTACAAGGCATAGGTGGTGCTTGGGGGTTAGAGGCGTGAATTATTTTCGTTTGATCATGGGTGGGTGATAGTCTTGGGTGATAGAGGTATGCCTACTGTTAGGGAGTTTCGGGTGTTGAGTTCGGTCTCTTTTTATTTTATCTTTGTTTCCTACATGGTCATATGGTAATCTTTTCTTCCATTTAAGTTTAAGAATATTTTTAATAAGACTATACCCACATTTCGGTATGTATGTTCCTCCATTAATAACGGCATATTTTACTTATCAAAATTATGTAATTTTATATATGAATTTTTTATTTGATTCAAACTTTACAAATCATTAAAATTATTATCGAAATAACATTATCTTACATTTACTTGTTGTGTACACAAATAATTATATTAATCTAATATAAAATAGATAGATGTATTTATCTCTTTAAAATATATACAAATGAATTAAAAGCAAAGTTTTGTGTGTATAATTGAATTAAAATTAAAGTTTTAGGTATGCAATTGCACCACTTCAAAATTTGTGTATCACATTACACTTTTGACCCAAATTTATGTGTAATTTTATATTTATCCCTTTTCAAACTTAGAAAATTTTAAAAATTTAACATGAGGGGGGGGGGAAGTTGTTTAAATCTATTGAATTTTTTTAATAATAAATTCATTGAATACATTCAAATTTCATTATTAATTTTCTATAATAATATGGTTAAAGTAGTTTTCAAATTGTTTTGTTTTTTATCTTTTATATTTAATATTTTTTATTGTCTCTCTTCACAATGTTATCTTCAAGATTTAAATTTAAATTCTCTTCTTAAAAACATAATGTGTCTTAACGCTTCACTAAATATCCATTAATATATGTTTTGACATTTTGATAATGCATTCCTTATACACATTTAAATTTATTTTTATAATTTTTTTCATTTCTAACTCTGATTACTAAATAAAACATATTTATAAATAAAATTAAAAAAAATCAAATTAAACTCAACTCGAGTTAAATAAATTTATAAATAACATAAATCTAGGTGGCAAATAACAATTCATCTAATACTTGTACGTGTTTTGGCTAAGTTATTTATTTATTTGCTGTTATCTATGACTATGTTATTGTTTCTTGTCTCGTGGTGGAAGCAGCTGTCGGTTTTGTTGAAGTAGCTCAAATCTCAACAAAAACACTACACTAAAATGTGTCTTGAATAGTGAAAACTCTAAATCAACTTTAAAACTCTCCTTCTCCCTTCATTTTATCCTCTTCCCCTCATTTTGAGAGAAAAAAATATATAAAGTTCAAAATATAAATTTGGAGGCTAAATTGATGTTTATATTAATATCTATAACAATTTTCCCATTAATGGCAAAAATATTTTTGCTTCAAGATGAATTCAAACTCAAAACCTGCTAAAAAATGAAAAATGCCTAAATAGATTGCACTAATCATATTTATTGGAACGAGTTTTATCTCTCTATATAAATATAATAATACTAATTGAGTAGTCTCGGTGAAAAAATGAAGTACTGTTATTCTTGAAAGATTCGGGTTTAAGCAATGTGTTGACATGATGTGTGTTTTTAAAGGGCTAAAAATAAAAAAAACATATACCACCATGTAGTTACACCAGGGTTGTCTCAGATATTTTCGAGACCTTGAACGAAAACTCAAAAATGAACCACTGTAAAACGGAAGCATATTCAATTACTTTTGAATTAATTTCATTAACAAACCATAACCGGATTTGACAACATTGGCTATAATTGGAAGATTGCTATACTTGAGGGGCCATTATGCCATTGTTCCTTTTAGTTTTACATGAATGCCTGTGTCTCTCGGTGTGTATAATATTATGATATCTCAGCACAAAACAACCTTTTTCTTTCCATTGGTTTTGTGTCTGACATGTCTGACGTCCCATCAAGGTCCCCTCCCTTTCCCACACTCCTCTTTCCCATAATTTAACATCAAATACCCCTTCCGCTTCCTTTCTTCTCTCCTTGTTTTTTATTTTTATTTATGCTTCCACTCTCCTGTTTTCAAAGCAAATGGATGTCTCCAATTCCAGACGCAAAGCAGTGAGTAAACCAGCCAACCACTTTCGCACTCTTTGATCATCATCTTGTTCTTGTTGCTGCTCATGGTAACATATATATTCCTTCATGTCCAGCTGCAAATCAACTATATACTCCATTACTTAATTTCATGCTCTTTTTGCTTTGGTTTTCTTTGTTGGCTGTTTCTAATATATGTCTCCAGTTTCATATACAACACTTCCATGGTTGATACTTGATATAGGATCTCATCTTCCCATTGTTTCTAATCTAGAATTCTGGTCAACGTTTCCTTCTTAGTTCTTGGTGTATATAGTTATGATCTTTACAAATATCAGTATCCACTCACTTCTGGGTTTTGAGCTTTGAACTCAAACATCTCTTTCCTTATCATGTTTTTTTTTTTCATTTCTCTAACATCTCTTTCTTACAGAAAAGTTACTTTGTAATTTTGTATTCTTTTTTTTTTCTTAACACCTTTAAGCACTAAAACAAGTGATATTGTTTAGCTTGATTGACAAATGCGATTTGGTATATTTTCCTTTTTTCTTCCTCATTAAGCCTTCCTTTTTACTGGTTTTGAGCTCTAGGAATTTCAGAGATTTGCACTTCTTCACTACTTTTTTTTCCCTCATCTACAAAAGAATATCATTCAACTCATCTAAAATTATTGCTCTTGGTTACATACACTTTTATTGTTATTGTTTTGATTATATCCCAACATAGATATAGATTTATAACCTTTGATTTTGAAAATAAAATCTGAAATGATACAACTTGGTAAAAGAATATAGAAATAAAATATGAAATGGTTTTTGGAGCTTTTTAATTCCTTTTGTTTTAGGCTCAACTTTAAGGATATTTTTTAGGGTTTCACAGGTTTAGTTAAAGTATAATGGCTGGTTCTGAAGCTCCATGGAAGTAAACATAATTGGCTGATTCACCTCTTTTTGTTCATCATCATCATCCCCAAGGGATTCTATTTCTTCTCCAAGAAATGAAGAAATATATATATATATATATATATGTGTGTGTGTGTGTGTGGGTGGTGGTGGTAGTGTACTTATGAAATGAATGTAATTTTTCTTAATATTCTTAGTTTTATTGTTCGAACCCGAGTCTATAACTATTTCTCTTGGATTCGAAATGAATATAATTTTGGTTTCAAATGATTTGGTTGTATAGTATATTTACCTTGTATTTATATGACTGAAGTTTAACTAGAAATACAATACATCAAATATTCCTCATGTTACAAAAATGCAGGTGAAGATCTGAAGAACGTTGATTGGAGAGACTGACTCAACTGCTTGTATATACTCTAGAGTAGCTTAAACCCCACCGATTCAACTCAATCATGAAACCCATAATTGACCTTGAAGTTGATGCCACAGAAACCGAGTCCGATGTTGGCAGCCAAGTAGCTTCAAACTTGTCCGCCCAAGAAACTTCAATTGCTCCCACTTATGATACAAATTCAGACCCACGTTCACTTGATTTAACCCTAAGTTTTAACATCGACGGGAGAGATTCCGCAGGACTCTCGTTGTCAAGCACAAGCGAAAGCAGCAATGTCGACCCCGCATTGTGCGCAACGGCCTCAGCCGTCCCTCGAGTTTTCTCCTGCAACTACTGCCATCGCAAGTTCTTTAGTTCCCAGGCTCTTGGCGGCCATCAGAACGCACACAAAAGAGAAAGAACGTTGGCGAAGCGGGGGATGCGAATGGGGATTTTCTCAGACAGGTACGCCGGTCTTAGTCTGGCGGATCTGCCTCTGTATGGCACAAGCTCCAGTTTCAGGTCGTTGGGGATCAAAGCACACTGTTCGGCACACCAAAGCCTTGCACCGGCAGCAAGAACAGCAGATAGTAGAAACAATGCTATGGTTGAACATGGGTATCTTGGTTTCCCAATCTTCATTGAAGATGATGAGGCGGAGGTGTTGTGGCCTGGTAGTTTCCGTCAGATAGCTCACTCAGCAGCAGCAGCAGCAGCAGGCAGTAAAGCTGATCATCCAGGTTTTGTGCTGCCTGGAAGTTCAAATATGAATTTTGGGGTGGTTAACGAACCGGTGTCTTTGGAAGACAGTTCGGCGCCAGACCTTACCCTGAAACTTTGAGGCTTTGCCTCTTGGAAACCAAGTTCATATCTGTATCTTAATGTTTAGGTCACTTAGTCAGAGTTTATTAAACTTTATGTAACGATTATCAAACTGTTTACAGATGGATCCGATTCTGTAGCTTCAATTTGCATCTTTGTACAGCCAGACGAGCACAAAACTATTATACCTGAGTAGGCTCTGCCCCTTTGCTTTTTATTGCTCGTTTTCTCCCTTATCCTTTTATTTGAACTTAATATTTGAAAAGCTGTGTTCTTAACTTGAACTCTCAATTCCTAGCCTCAACTGATTCTTATCACAGATTTAGTGTTTTTAGGGTTATAGTTTAGAGTTTAAAAATTAAAATTTAATTATTAGTGTTTGGTCATAAAAAGGGACATCGAAAAACGACATAGTATATTTGTTAGAACCAATTAAACTGTTCAATCCAGTTCAAATCGCCTATTGAGTTAAATGTTTTAATTGAGCTAAATGTGTTGATTGACCTAAAAGTGTAATTGAACTATCTGTGCTAATTATTATACTAATTGAGCAAAGTGCTACGATAAGCTTTGTGTTGATCTAGAATTTCTAAAACATAGTCTCGGTTGTGTTAAGCTATGCTTAATTGATCCATGTATTGTCATAGACATTTATATCGCTCCCAATTAACTTATCACTAATATGAATATAGTTGGTATGGCATATGATTGTTTTAGCACTTGTGGTATGAGTAATGTGTTGGTGGTGCTTTCTAGGAGTGATCATTCAATTGAATCGAATAAAAAAAATTGAGTTAGTCGATTTGACAAGTACTATTTTATGACTCGAACTTTACTTGAATTTTTTTTAATTCGAGTCGAGTTTATAAAATTCTAGTCAATCCGAGTTCTTGAGTCGCTGTACAAATTTAATTGTGATTATTTATAATATTATAAAAAATATTGATTCTAATTTAAACGACTTTCTCTAATCATATAAAATATATATATTTCTCCATATTCTTTTCACATATGTAAGTAAGATTTGTAACGTTGCTTAATAAAAATAAATATCATCTAAAATTATAAAATATAGTTAAAACTTACAATGTTAATTTAAAGAATAAATTTGAGGATAAAATGTTATGGAGTGTAAAGGAATCAAGGAATTCAAAATATTGCATTGTTGGTAAGTTGAATATTTTTGTTTATAACATGTTTCTACTCCTATTTGATCATATTTATATAGATGTGGCTCATATTTATATATTTTTATTTTATTTTGTTATCGACCTTTAAAAAAACAACGAAAATGAATATATAAACTGATATAATAACACATTTAATTTTTAAAACATAAAAATTTTATCAATTTAAGCCTAATTTAAAATAATTCATCAATTTTAACATTTACAAATTCTACTGATTTAATCCTTAAACACATCACCCCTACAATTTTGCAAGTAAAAAAAATTGAAACATTGAACTAGAGAGATGGTGTTTACCCAAACCCCCACCCACCACCACCACCACCACCGACGTAACCATTTTGCTCAAATTCTAACAGTTTGGTCTTGTTTCCTTCCAGACTCGATTTATGATCCAGATATCTTATGTAATGAATAAAGTCTTGTTCTTATCCAAAAATCAAAATGGAGTCATTAATCATTTTGACAGCAAATCTTCTTTGGTGGGAAACAATGGTAAATAAATTATGGTAATATTATAAAGAAATATTTTTTTTATTATAATTATAATTATTATGGTATACAATAAATTATAAAAAAATAATAATAATAATAATAATAACAATAATTATAGGTACTTCATCTGCGATAAACCCAACACAATTAATAACACATTTTTAATTGTAAGTTAAATCTCTGGTTTGCAGTTTTGGCCTTCTAGATCAATACATATCCCCTGGAAAAGTTTGTTTCTTTTTCTTATTGACCGGAGCAATTGAATGTAGCATCTGCAATTTCTTTTCTCACCTCCATAGGATGAAATAGAACTGGAAAACATGCATTTTTTCAGGCATTTTTCATCAGCTTTCCTCTTAACCTTGGGAGGAATTCTCTCTTCATAAAATATAGCAAAAACTCATTCCAAGTGTCAATGGGGCCTGGCAAGCACCAATGAACACAGTCATTTACTTTGACATTCCTATTCATGGAGTGTCCATAGCTATTTGGATGCCCATCTGGTCTCAATCACATGATTTCAGTGATGTTTATCAGCTCAAATCTTAGCCCTTTTTTCATCCCTTTTTTCTCAGCTTTCCTTTGTTCCTCCATTGAGTTAAGTAAAACTCCATGTTATAATCTTCCAACTTCATTTCTCCACTAGTAAAGGGTCTTGTTCTAACACAGTTTCCTCCCTTGTCCCAATCTCCATTTTCAAATGGGATGCTGAAAATGTCCTTAAAAAGGTAATCCCCTTGTAGTTTTCAAGTTTAAGAAGGGTTTTGAATGCTGTTCTGAAGGCTGTTTTGTATCCATAATACCTTGTAAGGCTGGTAATGTTGTTTTCATTGCACTTGTGGCACCCAACAAGTTGACCATTTTGGTAGAAAAACAGTGGGCGGAATAACCATTGCCCTGCCGATACGATCACATAGTCGAAACTCTCGATCTCGTTCGCCCACGCTTCATCAGCTTCGTCCAAGTAAAGGCTCATCAGGCTGTTGAATGAATGCCCATCAGGGTCTGCATCTCTGTATTTAACCAAGAAAGGTGACCAAAATGCTGCTAGAGTGAAATTGTATTCCGGATAGAACAAACGTTTGAAATAGTTCATGTCTGATGAAAATTTATGAGGAATGTCCTCTGCATATGCTACCTGCAAGAAACAGAATAGAGGAGGCAAAACATGGATCAGATTCAGGGTTCAAATGGTGGAAAGAAAATATGGTATGGGACTTACATCAGCTAAGAGGCAAATTAATGAGTGCATTTGGTTCCTTCCTACTGAATCACCAACAAAAGCCATGGACTTCCCTCGGACAATCTCCAAAAACTGAGCTGAATCGAAGAGGGGCAGTTCACAGTCAACAGGTTTCCACCTCCATTTCATGAACTCGGAGTCCGGTCTCCCGAACTTGATGCAATTGTGCTGATCGATAATGGAGCGGCAAGTTTCATTGGTGTAGTAAGGACCTTGTAGGTGAGGCATCCATTTTCCATTAAACACATCACAGTTGTCATCCAAGTCTATGCTTCTCAGGCTGCTAAGCTTGTCGTATGGCAATGGCGGATGGGAAGATTTCAGGAGAGCTAAAGGGATTGAACTGATGAGAATCAGGGAAAGGGTTGAAAGAAGTTTAAGGCAGCTGCTTTGATGAGAGATCTTTCCATTGGGAAGTATTAGATGAAATTTCATGGTGGATAAGTTTTGAGGCAAGAAAAGTTGGGTGATTTGTTCAAGTTATATGAACTGAAAAGGAAAAAAAAAAACATGACATTTAAAACCAGTTCTTGAGGTTAGGCTTGAGTGGAACCAACTAACTGATAATCATTATTCATCAAAATAACATGAATTTGGTCCAATGCTTTTTTTCTTTTTGTTCTTTTTAAAATAATTTTCTTTAGATTAAGTTTGGTCTAAATCTGTTTACATGTATATATATAATATAATTATATACCATGTCTTTATAATAAGAAAACATGGGGATTCACTGGTATTTGTAAAACCAAGTCTGTTTATCTGTTTTTGTAGGTAGACTCACCATTTAAAGGTTCAAAAGTTCATTAAGAAATCCAAATTTAATGTATACAGTATTGATAAGAGTTGGAAAATAAATCAAAATCAATCATCTGATATTTTATTGGCATTCCATTTCATGATTTATTTTGATTCAAACTTATACATATCTGACAAAGATCATCTCTTTTTGTCCTCTTTCATCCCTTAGAAGCATTAAATATATACTCATGCACTTCCTTTTGGATCTGAATTGTGCATCAGCCTTTGGTTTTTGGCAGGACACCTAAGAGTTTTGAACATCAATTATCAGGCAACTAACTATTTGCAGCAATGATGAGAGTCTTACAGAAACCATGAGCCACACCCTGTTAGCCCTCGCTTTAAACGTGTCGTGACCCTAAAGTCAAAATTGGGCTTTCATAAAAACTAATAGTGCTAAGCTACACAAGCGTGGCTTAGGAGCAAAGCAATTGTTCATTGCAATATTTTACCCCTGCCTTTAGCAAATATCATCATTATATTACATTAAATAAATCGTCATTTTTTACCACCAACCAATTGATCTAGCATAATAAAATGTTAGATTTTAAATTTTTAATGTTGTGAATAAAAAATTAGGTTGAAAAGATCACCTCATATAAAATCTTTGCAAAATTCAATCCAAATTAATCAGCCAATTAGTTGAATACAGGTGATTAAAAAAAAAAAACTTCAATTTTTATTCAAAATATAAATAAGTATAAAAAATTTAAAGCTTGAAATCAGTCGAAAATATGAATATTGATATATCTTAAAATAAAATTAATTAATTTGATGTGATAATTTTAGAAACAAATAATTAATAATTTTATTGTAAACTATTTTTCATAATATAAGTTTTTAAAATACATATATATTCAAATAGGTTTTATAGAGTTGATGATATTTATAGAATATATAAAATTTTCATTTAATAATTTATATAAATCTTTACTATTATAGTTACAAAGTTTATCTTTATGTATATTTTTACTCGTGTATTATAAATTATTTATTACTATGTTAGGAATTGTTTACCTCTATTTTATTTTTTGGTTACAAACTGTCATTATTCACAATTTGTTTATACTTTTAATTTATAATTATTTATCTTTAAAGTTATTAAATAGATTTATTAATATGAACTGCATTATTTACTATGTATTTATTTTTGAGATAACAATTTCATTTAAAATAATTTTTATAATCTGAGCAAGTACATTTGACCGGTTGGTCAAACTGCTTATTTTTATTTTTTTATATTTTTTTAAGTCATGGGTCCTATGCCGATTAAGAACACCCACTTCTTTTTTTCTAGAATCTCCCCTTCTCCTCTAGATATGATTGGGATTAAAATTAAGATTTATTAAAAAAAAATAATTTTTATAATCTAAAAGAAAATAAATTGAAAATTAATTATAAGTGAATATATTTTTTAAAAAAAATCTAAAAATATGCAACTTGATGAATTGACTGATCTATAAACTATCTTATTATAAAGGTTACCCGAATTTTCGAGAGTTGACTCGGGTTTTGGATTAATTTGTTTAATAAAGTATTTAAGCCTATGGGCCAAGTTTGAGACATTGTGGTTGAGAATCGGGCTTGATTTGGCTTAAAGGTAAGATATTTTATTTATGAGCAAAATATAAAGGAGCAATGGAGCAAATATGTCATTTATCTTTAGAAAGGCTGATTCTCATTAAATATCCTTGTTGGAAGGTTATTTCTCAAGAATAAAAATCTTCTGTCATTTTCAGTGCCATTATTTATTTATACCCTATATTAAAATATTAAATTTAAATTTTAAAATTTTAAAATCAAAATTAGTGTTTAAAAAATTAAAGATATAATATATTTTTTTAATTTAGGGTTAAAGTTTAGAATTATGCTTTAAGAAATTAGAGCTAATGTATATTTTTTAAGATTTAGGGTTTAAGATTTAAAATTTAAAATTAAAACTTAAAATTTAATTTAAGTCGTGTTGGAACATAAAAAAAGAACATCAAAAATGAGCATATGATTTTTGTCTACTTTTCTCAAAGGGCTTACATAACCTTACAATAGGAAACTTACCCTAGAACCGTATCCAAAAATAAAACAAGTTCACCATCTAACAAGATTCCGATGACAGGTTAGAGAACTTCCATCTTTTGCTCAATACAAGTAAACATGAGAATGATAAGAGGGAAAAAAAAGAAAGTTGTGTATGACTAGCTACTTTCTAGAAAAGTTTGATCATATTCATATTCATACCACTCTGGTCTATAACGATCATCTCCTAACAGAATTTCCAGCTTGAGGGGGTGTCCCATATGCACCTCCAGCATGAGCAGGATCTGTAGCAGATCCATAAGGTCCATTGTTCGGGACTGCTGCTTGTCCATGTGGCGGAGCAAGAGTTCTAGCTGGTGCATCAAAGGTTGCATTCCTGGATGCATCATTTGCACCTCCTCTTTGACCATCAAAACTAAGCCCTGTCTGCATCGTAACTGGGCACCCTGTGTGATTCATAAGCAGTCCCTCTTGATGCATCATAACCAGCTCCTCTAGACATATCGTAGCCAGTCCTTGTAGGAGTAGGTCCAGATTGAGCTCCAACATAAACAGCTGCACCTGCACCTGCACCTGCACCAGTAGCAGCTGATGGTAGAGGACCATGTCTCTGAAATGCACAATGAACAGAATGTCATTGATCTCCAACATAGAATTAGCTTACTCAAAATACAATCATCATAATATTGAATCAAAAAACATAATTTATCCTAAAATAGAAATTGTTTTCGCAGTTAAAAATCTAAATTTTGTGTGTGCGTGTTTCTTTTTCATGTGCAGATATCTATACTAGCAGTTGCACACATACCGACAACCTATTTGTGTTTCAGCACAGAGATTTATGCCAGCAACCCTATAAATTCTTCCAGGATTGGTTTAGAGAAGGAAAAATATGAGATCTCAAACTATAATTATATGCACCATGTAAAGCATTGGTAGCTTTAACATGACTACTTTTTCAATTAACTTTAGCGATACGCAAAATAACCAGATTCTTTAAGAATATTATATTATTTATTTTCTTAGGAAAAGATTTATCATGACTTCCATTTCTCTTCCTATAGCATTCAAGTAAAAGAATATTGAAAGAATATTTTAAGGAAAAGCCATCAAGGAAGTTTACGCACCATGTGAATACCATAACCAACTTCATAAGCATTTTGTCCAACTGGATGGCCAGAAGCACCATTCTCATTGTTTCCTGTGGCACCACCATATTGCCCAACTGTATTAGCTTGCCATATACAGGCCATCAACTGGGTTAATACAGAGAAGGGGGGAAAGGAGCAAAAGGAAAAGTCAAAGAGCTCAAGAAGACAAGATCAGAACCAAATAATACCAATTCTGCTGTCAACATTAGTAGTATTCATCAGCTCCGCTCTAAGCTTCTCCAATTCCCTAGCCATGTTAATATAATTTTTCTCCATCACCTGAAGTGATTCAAGGTGATCATTGTAAAATTTCTTTTCATAATCAAATGTAGCCCTGCATGATCAAGAATAGATAATCACATAAATGTAATGCACTGAACTTCTAAAAAATGATCCAAGGAAAAGGCTCAGTGACGTAAAAGAAGAGAACTTTTTAGAAAACAGAAATCTACAATGAACTTCCAAAACAAAAGGAAAAATAGTTTTAAATATTAATTTCCTGTTGAATAGCAGCCTTTCTACTAATAGATTTCAACTTTGCTCCCAAAACACCAATAGGAAAAGGCAACCAGAAAAAAAAACCTGCAATGTTGATATTCCTGTCTGAGACTCTCAAATTCTGCCATCAGCGCCGATAGTTGTTGCATATCTACATGGGCTCTATGAAGATCTTGATTTAATTGATGCACTTTGGACAAAAGTTCTTCCCTAGCTAAAACCAAATTTTGAGCTTCAGAATGTGCCTTCTGCAACTCTACCTTAACTGGTTCAGCTGCTTTCAGTTCAACTTCCATCTTATCTATTTTTTCCGTAAGGTTCCGCATTTGTTTCTCTCTTTCAGATGTTATGGCTCCTATTTGTGCATGCAATATCTGCAACTCATGCTGTGCAGCAGCAAGTTCCTGTCTCAATGTCCCATGAGTAGCAGCAATCCTCTGGTTTTCTGAACCAAGTCTCTGCATCTCCACATGCTGTGCAGCAATCTTTTGTTCCAAAATTTCTGGAGGTGGCAACATATCAAAAGGTGGAAAAGGACCTGGGTGGGGCAAATTTCCTGGACCAAATGGGTCAGGATGTACCAAGCCAGGGCCAGGTAGAGGATGCCTCAGATGATGGGGTGGGATTCGACCTTTGCTTCCCATTTTTACTGGCTAATGTACAACCTGTGCAACGAAATGCAACTTATAAGAGCATTCTCCTCTTGTGACTTACCTGAAAAAAAAGTTACTTGAAAACTACTCATGTAGCAAGTAATGGGAGTATCATTTGGATATAGATGCACCACTCTGGGACTTTTGTCCATACACATCCAAAGCAATACAGTCAGGGAACAATAAATACAAATAGAACCCAGAGATGAATTTGAACTCAATATAAAAACAAGATTAAGGACGATTCAATGCATATTGAAACTTATCATCAAAGTGACTCCTAGTTCATTGCATGCAAATTTCAAGTTGAAAGAGCATTATAACATCAAAATGTCCAGTATATGGATGTAAAGTTGTTCAACAACAGTCATTTACCTATCAAGTCAATCATTAATAAAATGAATAAAATCAAAATGACAATGAAAGCACCCTTATCCAGAAAGTGGAAAAATGATTTACCATATTTATTTGTTGGTGTTTAATGTAATTGTCACTGTAGCTCAATAGTCTTAACAGACAACCTCTTGTGCAATGCAGAATAAAACCTTAAAAGTTACCACTATATCCAGCTATCTTCCAAAATATTTTGTTCCACAAGTCAAACTCCAGAAAGTCTGGGAGTTGCATGCAGAAAAATGGTGGTGTAATCAGCACAGGTAGATTCAAAGCAGCCAATCAAAAGATTCGAGTTAAATTACTAATTTTGACTTTAGCATTAAAGATTACAATAACAGTTTTACAAATGCTTTTCCCTCCTTTATCCCCCCTCCACCCTTGTCCTTGCTTCTCAGTAAAAGTTAAGTAAATTTCGACAATACAAAATATGAAGGAAGCTTCTAGCACATCAATTTGGTTAGATGAAGTCCATCCTCTTTGCAAACAAAGGGATAATATCACATCACAATTCATGCTCATCAACAAAGAAATCGTCTTCTCAAGGAAAGTTGTCCTTGGTAGCCAATTATGTATTAGGAAAGGAACCTAAAGATTCATAGTTTTTACTGTCCAGGGGAACGTTTGTAATTCTGTTTTGCTAGACAAATTGTGGGCATTTATGTAATCATGGAAATTCCAACCTATATATCTACTTTTTCTATCTCTACTACTACATGCTCACAGTAAAATCACAGCACAAGAACAAAACCATGTGTTTATTTCCTTGTAATTCAGCTACTTGTAAAAGCCATGACCCTCTTTAAATCCCAAACCCCATTCCTAAACTCCTACCATAAATCTTAATAAAGGGTAAGAAAGGAGACGATTTAAACTAATTGCTGGGTTACAACTTACAAAGCAAGACGTGCAACTTAGTAGTTCAGCCATTAGATTAAAACAAAAAAGACTTTCCTGTTCCTCTTTCTCTCCTTCCTTCCTACTAAACGAAGCCTTAAAACTCTTATCTCTAGAGTAAAGACTAGGGAGTTATCCAAATCTGTCCTAAATTAAAAAAATCCCTTCCCTCTGTAAGGGATAAAAATGTTAATAAAGAAGCATATCATTCAACTTAAAAAAAAATAAAACACAGGTGACTTATTTTTGAAACATGAGATATTTATCTTTCTATGGCTAAATTTTATGCCATTCGCCATTCTAAAGGAAGCTAAAACCAGTGATCATAATTTTTATTTTCTTTTTCCTTTTTCCAGTTATCAATGTATAATGGCAATACCACTTAGCTGAATTAATCATTTTCTATACTTCATAAAAAAAATAAACGATAACATAAAAAAAACAAATACAACCATTTTCGTTCATAGAAGAGAAAAGGTAAGTTAAATCCCAGAAAAGGAAATGTTAAATTTTCAGAAATCCATTCCAAACCCAACCCTTAAGTGTAATTTTAAGATTATTTGTTTAGTTTTAAATCTCGAAATATAAACAATAGATAGCAGGGTTCTGACTCAGCTAGTTAATAATGTTTTTTTCCCAATTAAATTTAGTTTAAGATGAACCCTAGAAAACAGTAACAAGAACATCATCGATAATTAGAAACACAAAAAAACCAGAGAGAGGGAGGACGAGGAGTTTGGGAATACCTGGGGGGGAAATCGCCGCTAATATTGCTGCAGGAATGGAGCGGCAAAGATTCGCAGTCTAAATTGTAATCAGGGGCGTCTCTACAGTAAAAAAATTGGACAAACTACATTAGAGGTCACTCAATTATTAATAAAGTTACGATTAGATCACTCAATTATTAAAAATTACAATTAGATCATTCAATTAAAGTTTTAGTTACGCTTGGGTCACTTCTCTGTTAAAATACAAACATCTAACAAGATTTGGTATATGATAGTTTTAGTCCTCAAAACTTATATATTCTACCAATTTAGTTATAATTCAAAATAATTCAATAAATTTAACCCATAATATTAAAAAAACATCAATTTAGTCATTTTCTTCTCCCAAATTGCATGCACACCCTCGTTAACACTAGACTACTACATTTAAAATCATTAATTAATCTAATACACAACTTTATAAATGTAAATATATTTATAATTATTTTTAATGTTAAATTTGTAATTAGTATCTACGTTAAAATTAAATTCATTGAAATCTATTTAAAATTATTTATGAAAACCTTCGATTTTAGTTATTGTTACCCCTTAATTTTCTACAAAAGTCGAGGTTTTTATATTATGGGTAAAACTTTGATACACACAAGCCTGTGTATTTACACTATAAAAACCAAAATCCTAAATTTCTAACCACAACCCTAAAAAAGTAAACCCCACACTCTAAACCCTAAACCATAAATTCTAAACACTAAATTTAAATTCTAAACCCCGAAACCTTAAAGCCTAAACTAAAACCCTAACCCCTAAAATTAAGTGTATCAAAGTTTTTTTGCTTATATTAGTATATAATTTTCTTAGTAATTTCATATTTTTAAATGACTTTATAATTTCCTTTTTATTTTAAAATAAATTAATAATTAAACTTCTTGAGCTACTGAATTTTTATTATTATACAGATTTTTTAAATTCTTAGCAAGTTGTGTATTTTCATTAAAAAAAATTGTATAATTTTTACAATAATTTTGATTTTTTTACAAGTTTACTATTTGTTAAGCAATTTTTATTATCATGAAAATTATATAGTATTCGATATCTTACTATCTTTTCCTGTATAAACTTGTAAAAAAGTAAAAAAAAAAACCTTTTAAGCAATGAAAACCAAAGGTTTTATTGCTAATTTACTTACAAATAATGATTGTTATACAAATAATAATAATAATAATAATAATAATAATAATAATAATGATGGTGATAAATTGATAAAGATTTGGTGATAGAGATTAATGATCATTCATATGGAAGTGTTAAAAGTTATTTTAAATGGTTTCAATTATTTACAAGTAATATAAAAAAAATTGTGTTTAGATCATAAATTATAAAAATAATGTTTTAGAATTATTTGATTAGGGAGAAAATTTGTATAGACGTGAATTTCTTTATACATGTGTTTTACTAAAGAGAATTAGTAACTATATCATAGTGGACCTCTTACATATATATATATATATATATATATATATTTAGGTGTGATTGAATGGTCTTTTAACATATCAATTATGAATATCTTAAGTAAATTTTGATGACTTATTTCATTTACTCTTATCTTACATACGATTGTATTTATTATCAGTGAATAAATTATTTGTAACGGACTCCTTCATTTTCCCACTCGTCTATATAAGTGTATACGTGTCACACCAGGTCGCAGGTAATTCTTGTACTCTACTCATATTCAGTAAACTATGGGAGGTTCTGCCCGCGAATGGTAAAAAACATATACCAACAGGTTTTACCTTTTTCAATTCTACCTTCGCTAACTAAATATCAAAACCTCTGCTAAATCATAAACTCTATGGATTTCGCACCTGTACAATTTGAGAGATTTTTGGTTAAATTGTTGTTTAACCCTTTCAGCGTTTCAATGACATTTAATTTAGTCCTTTTTATTTCATTCCAAGCAATTTAAGCTCTTAATTTCAATTTAGCCCTGTTTATTTGTTATTTTTGCCTAGATAAACTGTCATTCATTTCATTTTAGTCCTTTTTGATTTCATTTATATATATATATATATATATATATATTGTGTTTATATATGACAGTATATCATGATTTTTATACATAATTATATAAATGTAAAATTTGAACTCATACAAGATGAGACAATATGAGCATCCTTGACCACTAGGCCAATTAATAGATCTCATAGTTATATATTTTATGTATATGTTATTTTATAGTTTTTTATTTAAATTTTATTTACATATATTATTTACTTTTATATAATAATATATCATATATAAGTAGATATATTTATATATAAATACTATATTTTTATATATACTTCAATACTATCCCTTTTTATTTATATAAATATTTGAACCCAACAATTGGTCACAGTGAAAAAGATGATGTTATCTGGACTCTTCATTTTCTGTTGAATCAGTTGCTAGCATACATGCCTGAATTTTGCATCTCCTGCCTATAGTGCTCACCCACCTTTGGAAAAAGAGTCGTCGCCAAGTGCTCAAATTCAAAAAAGTATTGTTTCACAGGAAGCAGGCTCGCCTACCAAGCACATATAAGTTTTTCAGAGATCTGAAACACTATAAATCGATTGAATAGTATTTAAAAATGGCATGTTCTCAGTGGCAAAATGCGCCAAATGCCAATGGCCATGAAGGTGCAACCGGAAGAATGAAAGCATACAATAAATTCCGAATTGTGTTATAGTTATTCCCTCAAAAAGCAATTGAGATTTGAGAATACCAACTAAATTATGAGGTAAAAGTAGAAAGACAAAGTGCTAAATTACCAGCCAATCAATGTGCAAATACCATAGGATTAAGACATACAAATTGGAAATAAGGACCTAGTCCTTATTGTTTAGACCAACATAACTTCAAAAAAGTTACTGGCTCATTTAGAAGGAGAAAAGACTATAAAGAGAGGTTGACTCCAAACCTAATTCAATTTACTGGTTCATTTCAAAACAGTGATCCACTTTTTCTTATCAATAATGCTTAGAATCTAAGCAGATAATGTAAAGCATTCTTCTTACTAAAAGATCTATTAGGCAGGCAAAGGCATAGATTCAAGTTATACCCTAAAAACATAAATTTCCCTTGCAAACTGAATCTAGGTGTAGTTCTTGGATTTAGTCATAGAAATAATAAAAATAAACATAAGATATTAATTTAAAGCCTGACACCAGAAGTAGGTATATCTAGTATCAAGTCACGTGTCAATTCATGAGTACAAGGCAGTTAGCAAATCAGAATTTATCCTAAGTCCTTATTAAACCATTAACAACCTCCTAGATAGTAAATTAACATTTTTGAATCCAAGAAATACCCAACATAATCCTTTCCATAGGAGCATGAACAGCTCCTTTCAATAATTCAACCTATAACCAAAATGCGTAAGATTTTTTCATATAAAGAAGCAAAAGATATGCTAAAAAGCCCATTTCCTGCATTTTTGTTGAAACTAATACATTATTTCCTTATACACTATCTATGTGGGCCAAGGCATGTGAGACAAACCTGGCCAAAGTCTATGGGCTACATCGACGGAATATTTTTTTTTTTGAGGAATACAACGACAGAATATATCTTCAAAGCATAATGGGTCCTTTTGGCCAGGTCCATGTCTCTTCCAAAGGAAAGCCTATGAGAGGGAACTGCAAGCCATATCCCACAAAATATATCTGTAGAAAAGCAATTTTCTAGCTTTAGGAAAAACTAATTAACGCATAAAAATAAAGCAGAATTTAAGTTTCTGCAGAAAAGAAGAAGAAAACAGAATTGATTTTCTGTTATTGAATATTTTCAAAAAATTACATCCCTTTACAGTGAATTTATAGACTCAAGTATTGGACTTTAGTTACAATTAGGAGTCTTAAGTACACAAGACATCTAACTCTATCTTTTAGGAAGTAAACTTTAATTTAAACTACTATTTACATGAGGACTCTAACTCTATCTTTAAACTTTAATTTAAACTACTATTTACATAAGGACTCTAACTCTATCGGATAATCTAACAATATCAAGTTTAGAAGCTGCTGTATTATAAATTACAAGTTGCTCTAAGCCGATGTAATTTCATAAGCAAAGCACTAGTGTAAGAAAGAAGAAGACCATCACTGTAATTTAGAATAAATTTTGAAAAAAGAAAAGGAAAATAACTTTTAAGCTCAGAAAACAGCTTGAGTCCAAATAAGAAAACATTTCCCCCTCTGGAAAATCAAATATGCAAATAAAGTTTCGAAGAACCTAGCCCATTAGCATCACCCAAAATTTATATTGATCTCTTCTGTCAAATAATAAGCACGAATAGACAACACAAAAACGATTCAGTGAACCTAGAATTCAAACTGACATCAGCTTTCTGGCACCACCAACACCCGAAAATGCTGATCCATATGCAATTTAAAATGATGTTTAATTCATAAATATTGATTCAATATCAGCTAAATGACCTTATACATAATTCAGGTCAAAGCGGGAATCCAGAAAACAAACCAAAGTAAAAGTTGAATAACTTAAAACATCAGGAAAACTAACAACCTTCTTAGATGTTTAAATACCCCAGAAAGAAAATAACACCCCTGCTCCCTGATTTTGTTTTAAATCCCTGCATGATGTCTAAAAGGGTTTAGCTCAGACTTCAGACTCAACTGAATTTGGCTTTTCCGCAGAAATCTAAATTGGACTTCACAGGCATATATCTCAAATAAAGTGGACCGTTACAAGATGCTATACATGGGATTGAAATCCAACCATAATGAAACCATTCTTGGTATAATTTAAAAAAGGGTAGTTACTGGACTAGGTAGAACCAGCCTTTAAAAGTTCAGACCCTACCTCACCAAATAGTTTACAGAATGTTAAAATTGTTTTCCAGATTACGGATGAATGTTAGGTAACAGCTAGAAGGAGCAATCATGAATTATACTGGCAACAAAGAGGGTTTAAATTTCTGTGATATCATTCAATCCATTATAGCAAATCCTACGTATACCGAATTCAATCATATCAAAGTCTCTGGTAGAATTTTTACTTCTAATTTATAAACTAATAGTTCAGCTGTAGTCTCTCCCAAAATGTTCCTGATGTGGCATTAACACTAATTTTGGTACAAATTGAGAGTAGTGTTATAGTTACCTCAATTCCCTAATTGGGCTGATTATTATGTCATTTCAAGGAAACACATAAGTCTAAGTCAATGGGCAAAACGCTTCCATAATTGCATCTTCCAAGCAGATTGAGTAGGACTGACCCTCCTGTCCACCATTTACTAGCCTTCTCCTGAAGCAAACAAAACAAAACAATCAATAGTATATATCGCAAACCATAATCATGTTCACCATAACTATTGAGAAACAAGAACAGAAAAGAAAAGCTAAGTCAAGCGTACCTGAATTTGGTTTTTGGCCTCACGGTTTGGTCTTAGGCCATTTTTGAGTCAACATAAATTACTTTCAAAAAATACAAACTGGAGTTCTGAGCTTGAAACTAAGTTTTAAAGAAATCTATACTGTCTTAGAACCAGTTCACTTCTAAACATCAGTGTAATCACATGGAAGGCTAATTGCAATACGTCTTGTTGTGAACAGAGCACTCTAAAGCATGCAAACTCAAATAAGTATATGAACTGGCACCTGGAAGGTTAATTCATGACTGTAAATCCCCCTTCTTGATGTCCTTCAAAATACTCTTAGAAATTAATCCCCTCTGAACCACATGATTCCAAAAGAAACCTAAAATGCTACTGTCGCCAGCATATGAAGCAGTGAAAGATCGATAGATTTTGAGAGTTATCATCAATCTCCTCTTATACATTTCATTCAATAGATCTGAAGCAGCATTCACCTTCCCCATTTTCCAGTAAGCATATGCTAGGCTAGTGTATATTACACTATCTCCCGATATACCTTTTCCTTGCATAAGAGTGAATATTCTTTCTGCACCATCAACCCTTTCTTGCTTACAAAACCTCCTTATGAGTGCCCTGTACAATGAGACATCAACACAGAGGCCTCTTTTCAAAAATTCATCTGGAAACTTTATAACTTCTTCTTCTTTGCCTTGGTTGCAGTACCCATCAACAAGCCAGGAGTAGGTGCAGTAACTAGGAGAAAACCCAGCATCAAGCATGTTAAACAAGTAATCTTTTGCACTATCCATTTCGCTCAACTTGCAAAATCCATGTATTAATGCCTTGAACGTAAATTGATCCAACTTCAACCCAGCCTCCATCATCTTGTTCTTCACTTTTATAGCAGACCCCATATCCCCAATCTTGCAATACGCATTGATCAATGTGTTACAGGTCACATTATCAGGTTCAACTTTCTTTTCACTCATCTCATTCAAAATCCAATTAGCTTCCCTTATTTTACCTTCTTCACACAACTTACGAATGATTGAATTATAAGTAACAACCCCAGGAAAAATCCCCTTAGCCTCCATCATGTCCCGCAATCTTAAAGCTTCTCCTAGATCATTCACTCTGCAATAACCATCAATTAAAGTAGTGTATGTCACATGGTTAGGACTAACACCTTTAATTTCCTTAAAGAGTCTTAAAGCCTCTCGCATTCTACCTTGTCTACAAAACCCATAAATAAGGGAATTATAAGTTACAATATCCGGACTAATCCCTGCTCTTTGCATCCTATCTTGCACACACAAAGCTTCATAATGCATACCCTTCTTACAGTACAAAGCAATGATTGTATTGAACGTGAAACGGTCTGGAAAAACATTCTTCAATTCCATTTCACTCAATACCTTTTCCACCTTATCGACATCACCGCCCTTGCAACAAGCATGAACCAACACATTGTAAACGTGTAAATTCCCGACAACCCCAAGTCTAACCATTTTCTTATAAACTTTCCAGACACTGTCAATCAATTTTTCTTTAACCAGACAGTTCAAAAGCACAGTGCAAGCATGTAAATGAGGCATTAAACCATGAACTCTCATTGACTCAAACACCTGTAAAGCATCCTGGGTCATTCTCAATTTCCCATAAGATATCACCAACCAGCTCAAAACATGAGAATTCACTTCATCGTCAGAATGAGTACTGACCAAGGCATTCAAAACGGAGTTTGACGACAAGAAATCTTTGTTGGAAATTTTGTCGAGCAAACTGTGCGCAGTCTTGAAATGTTTGTGCTTCGTAAGAATGTGAACCATTGTCCAAGTAGATTGCAGAGAGTGGTCATAGCAGGGTATAGAATTTTTTACCCATTGAAAAAAAGACCAAGAAAGAGAAGCACCGGAACTGAAAGCAGAGAGCCGGAGAAGGAGGTTGTTAATGGTGGTCGAGGTTATTTGGCTGCAAATTTTGGGTTTCAAAAGATGATTCCAATGACCCTTCAGGATAACGGCGAAAATGGTTTGAGTGAATCGGGCTGAGTTGGCCATCAGTTGCTACTTCTCGCCGCAGGAGTCGAACTCTGTTTCGATTGTTTCGCATCTGCAGGCCGATGCCCCGACCCTTTAGTTCCAATATTCGGAAGAAATCCGATCTTAATTTTACTAAAAAAATAAAGGGATAAAGTTTTTATTTAGTCCCTGAATTTGGCTACTATTCTTAAATTAGCCCCTGAGGTTTTTGTCCATGGTAATCGATAAATTTGTTTTTCTTCCACTCTCGTCTCCGACTTAAAAAAATAGATAAAAATAAATTTGTTTTAATTAATAAAAACAAATTATTAATTCACTAAAATGATTCAATCAATTAATAATTGTATCAAACAAACATAGAATTTCCGGGAACCCAACAAGTGATCTCAATAGAAAAGCGAATATTGTTCATCTTAGGTGACCCGAGTTCAAATCGTTTTTTCTGTAAGGTGTGTGTACATTGTCAAATGGTTAAAAATATGTATGGACAGATACTATTAAAAAAACATAGAATCTCCAGTAAACAATAATGTTAACAATTGTAGGAGCTATTTTTCACATACACTGGAATAGTGGAAGAGGGACTGAAAAACAAATTTAGGGGCTAATATGAAGTAAAGGGTAAAAATCATAAATCATCTATCCCCTATTAGTAATGTTTAATTTTCATCTATCACCTTCAAATTTATTTTTATCATCCATCACCAATTACTAAAGTTTCATTTTCATCCATTATCTTTCAAAATAGTATGTATCATCCACAACCTGTTTAAAAATTTAAAATAAATCCTTCGATTGTTAAAACTTGGGATAAAACAATAATTTTAGGCTATGAATTTTGCAGTTTTTTCAACATAGTTCTTAAACTTTTTCATATTTAGCGTAAAAAAATTGAGAAATTTATCCGATATAGATGGAAGTGAGTTACAATTATGGGTGCTTAAAAATATCCAACCTGAGATACCCAATCCATTGACCTTTCGACCTGATAGAAGATAACCAGATTTTCTCATATTGGGTACCCGACCTACTAATTTTCATTGATTTTCAAGTCAGGACCGGGCTGTTAAATCCAACTTAAATGCGTACTAGAAAATTTTGTTTCCTATTTTTAGATTAAATTTTTATTTTTAAAACCCCTATTTTCTATTATCAAATTATTTTACCTAACATTCTAAATCCTTAATTAACAAAATTTAATTAAATTAAAAATCTCAAATTAATGAATATTCAACATTATCTCAAATTAAAAATAAATTCAATCACTATTCAATTTGAGATTTGCTGCTTCACCAAAGTCAACATAATCTTGATAAAATTGTACAAAAAATTAGACCGTGTTAGTCGCAAGTCTATAAATTGAATATGAGTAAATTTGTAGGTGACATGTAAATTCAAAATGTGTAACAAGCCTTAATTTAGTTTTAGAATCGACTAAATTTAAATTTTAATATAAAAAAACTAACACATCTTACTCAGGTCACATGACCGAACGAGAGGGTGACGTCACCAATGATTATCAAAACTATAATTATTTCTTTAAGATAATAGTTAAACACTTTAGCTAATCAAACATATTAATCCCATCATTGAATTAGCTAAACATGCAAATGAATTCATACATAACGCCCATATTATACTCAACTCATTACTTTAGGCCTTAGGGATACTTATGAGCTTAACCCAATATAGTCTCTCTCTTTTTCCCAATATTTGATGTAAGCGGTCAATTTTTTTAATACTTATTATTGTGGACTAATTTTTAAATTTATTTATTTTTCAATATGTATTATTAGGGACGTGGATTAAAACAACGGTCCACAACTACAACAACAGTCGTTATATAGAGGTAGCGACATCGTCCAAAACCGCGATATTCGTAACTTTTATGTCCACAATAACATATGTCATTGAAAAATTCACAACCGCGATACTCGTAGTAACTACATAGCATTAGTTATGTCCGCAACCACAATAAACGCAATGCGACCGAAAACGCAACCGCAACCGTAATTTAATTCCTTAATTATGGGATCAATTTTTTGGTTCGCCATAGGACCACAAAAATCTCAAAAATGGGGCTGACAATAAATAAATGTAAAATGATGTGATGTCGATAATGAGATTAGCGGTTGTGAAAATTGAACTAAAATAAAAAAAACTTATATTTAATTGTCCAAAATTAAAGTTTGTATATTACATTGTTCATTAAATCAAAATTTAAGTATAGTTTTAAAATTTTATCCGTATCAACATCAATGGAATATGGTTAGCATGGTCTTTAAAGTTGGTATCAACAAAATGAACTTAAAAAAGGAGCACAGCAGCCAGCAGTGGTCCTAACTTCTAAACCGACTCAACAATTCAGTTTGAACAAATCGAGTTTGTAACAAGAGCAAAATCCAATGTACATTAGAATCCAAAAAGCAACTTTATAATTAAAATTCAGTTTCAACAAATCAATTTTGCATAATAAGCAAAACTATGCCTAACTAAAATTTAAAGCATTTAAATAAATAATTGTTAATGGCTTCATCCCATTCATTAAGAAATAAAAGGTAGAAAACTTATATATATATATTTTAAATTTGCATAATGTTTTATACAATTAATATGTATTTAATATAGCCATCATATTTCATATTCTTCTAAATAAGATATATACGTGGGTAATTATTTGATACGTTGTCGATAGAATTTTTTATAAGCAGACTTCTAAAGTTATCACGTATCATTGTTAGGGGTTTTAAGCTCTAACATTTAAACCATAAAATCTATCCTCAAACTTTAAAACCTAACCGCAAATACTAAACCCCTAAACCTTAAACCATAACCTCTAAATCTTAAAAACTAGAGGCTTGTGGAAACTTTTTTCCACCACAAGTGCATAGAATAATTTTTTTATATACGTTAAATTTTGAATTAATTAAAAAACTATTTATTGGACGTAAATATTTTCAAATAATTATAGCTCAAAATGAAAATAATCTATACCATTAAAGGAAAGCTATCCCTTGTGCAATGAATGTTCTGAATTTTGGATTGAGAAATATTGATTTGAGATATTATGCAAAGGAAAAAGATTGCAACTTAATGGAATATTGGGTATGGAAAATGAATTTAAACCTTTTAATTGGATAATACTCCTTTAGCGACGGATGCAGAAATTTATATTAGGAGCAAACTTATAAACTTTGTTAACTTTATTTTGAATTAATAAAATTTGTTTTTAATAATTTTTAACATTTTTTATAAAATTTGAATTTTTTCATAAATAATTGTAAAAAGAAATTAACTTTCGAGTAAAAGATTCATTGTTTTTTATTACATTTTTTGTACTTTTTAATAAAATAACTTCAATTTTACAATTTTTTGTAAAAAAGAAAAGAAATCATGTTTTTTTAGAAACAACTTTTAAAAACTCAAACAATTAATTCAATTTTAATTTTATTATTTTGAAACCGAAGTGTCACTAAAACTATCCTTACGTTATAATGGACATGTTAATTTATTTTACCGATAGATTTAAGCCTTTAATCAATGTGTGATTGAATTAGAAAAACCATGCCTAAAAAGTATAAAATTTATATGTAAAACAAATACAGACCCAACGGCTCTAATATTAAAAAAAATGTTGTTACAACAATAGGGGGACATTAATTAAACAATTATCTAAACTATGGGAAATGTAATTAGGAGCTTTACCTTTACAATAAATCAATTTTGTAACAGTAGGGAGAAATCGAAAGTCCCACAAATTAGGTTCATGGAATTCATATTTTTACTAAACTTTAGGATCAAAATAGAAATTAATCATTTTTGTTTAACATATTTTGTCATCAAAATAACGGCAGAAAATGTAATAATATTTCCTACGAATTACAATAACGGAAAATTACGTGGGAAATAAGGAAAGAAATGCAATGAATAATGATTGGTGCGGGGAAAATATTGAAGGAAAAACGAAAAGTACGTGCAACCGTAATATTATGAACTTGAGAATAAACAAACCATCACCTACCGGCTCCGTTGGATATACGGAGTGTTTAGGGATGAATTTTTAGAATATATGATATATTAAGTGATATTTGGAAATCTATAATATTTTTTACAGTGTCGGTTAAGAATGCCTCCTGCTGGAGGCATTCTCTATTTTTTTAAATATTTTTTAGACCACTCACCTGGCACCGTAGAAAATATCATAGATTCTTAAAAATTTCCTAACATATATTATTTTGTCATTTTTTTAAACAACATTATTCACCAAATTCTCCGATCACCTACATCTAAGAAATAATGAAAATAGAAAAATTAAGTACTGAAAGATTGCTGCTATTTTTAATCATTTGCGGAAGACCGTGGACCACCTGCATCAACCGAGTATGTCCGCTCGGACGAGCCATCGTCTGCATCATGGATTTGGTCAGTCTCTCTTTCTTGGCTATGGCAATGGAGCTCCTCGATTCGGGTTATCATCTCGGACATTGAAGGACGCATGTGGGGATGTTGAACCGTGCAATCAACGGCAAGCTGTAGAAGCTTGACCATATCCTCCTCCACGTTCTGGTTTCTCTGAAGTTCGGGGTCGAACACCTCGGCAGTCCACTCCTCTCGAACTATGGATTGGACCCATCTCGGAAGGTCTACTCCTTCCTCATTCAATATGGCATGTGTGGGTGCCTTGCCAGTAAGCAGTTCTAGAAGCAATATGCCAAAGCTGTAGACATCGGATTTTTGGGAAACTGTACGAGCATCTGTTACCTCTGGAGCACGGTAGCCATCGACACGGTTGGGAGTTGACGTGGGGCGAGTCAGCTGAACAAGACCAAAATCCGATACACGAGCATCATAGGACGTAGAGAGTAGGATATTCGACGATTTGATGTTTCCGTGGGCGATTCCGGGTCCCTTCGAATGGAGGTATGCAATACCCCTGGCAGCTCCAAGGGCAATGGCACACCTTCTATTCCAATTCAATGGTGTGCTGCCAGCTCCTCTGTTACCTGATCAATAATGATAATAACAACAAAAATAACAATAATACACTCACTTGTTAATCTGAATATGTATGAATTGTAATTCATTTCAGTTGAAATAGAGGCATACTAAGATTAAGAAAGAACAGAACACAACGCACTCACCATGCAGAAGTGCAGACAAGCTTCCCATCGGCATGTAATCAAAAACAAGAAGTTTCTCTTCCCCGCCGAAGTAATAGGCCCTTACCGGGACCAAATTCTGGTGATCCATGGCTCCGACGACCTCCATCTTCTCCTTGAATTCCTTCTCCGACACCATCACATCCTTCAACCTCTTCACTGCAACAACCACCCCCATCTCCATAGTTGCCTTATAGGCCGTCCCGAATGTTCCCTTCCCTAATACCTCAGCCGATGCCTTCAACAAATCCTCTAGATCGAATACCCTCGACGTGTTCCCGAAGAAAACCAGTTTCTTATTCCCACTACTCTTAGCAAGTGTATCCTTTTTGACTAAGCCACTACTTCTATCATCACTCTCCCCTGTTGCTTTATCAGCCCGATTTTCGACCTCGGACTGCCTTGGAAGAGCAATAATATTCCTTGTCTCCGTTTTCTTAGCACCCTTCCTTTTACATAAGAATAGTAAAGTAATCAAAATGAATAAAACAAGAAACACACAACCAGCAACAATACCAGCAATGGCTCCACCTGACAATTTAGTGCCACTGTCACCATTTCCAGTTCCATTACAAGAAACCAAAGGCTCCCCACATAAGAAATTCCCTTCAAAAGCAGTTTTTGGCTTGCCTGATAAACCTTTCGGGATTGACCCGTTTAACTGATTAAAAGAGACATTAAACTGCACAAGTTTAGGCAAGCCGATATCTGGTATTGGCCCAGACAAACGATTGTTCTCCAAATACAAAGTAGCTAACCTAGTCAAATTGTTAACACTAGCAGGGATTATACCTGAGAAATTATTGTTTGCAAGATTAAGTCTAATCAAGTTTTGCAAAGAGAACAAGGAGGCAGGGATGTCACCAGAAAACTGATTCCCTTGTAAGTATAGGTTCCGAAGTGAAGTAAGCTCGGCAAAGCCGGACGGTATCGGACCCGAGAGAGCATTGGAACGAAGCGAAAGGGTACGAAGCATGGTTAAGTTGGCAATGGCAATGGGAAGCTGGCCTGACAGTCCGTTTCCAGGGAGTCTTAACTTCACAACTCTGCTTTGCACACAATGTACACCGGTCCAATTACATGCGCTGCTTGACAGATTCCATAAAAGTGAGCGTCCACCCGCAGCTGCTTTAAGAGCCAACAAGGCGGCCCTGTCAGAAGCTAGATCTGAGTTTGCAGTGACCAACAATGTTGTCCATAACAACAAGGAGAAACATATTACGTTGGAATTCAGTTTCATAGTTTTTGTTGCTGAGAATTCCGGAAGTGGAAAAGGATTTCCAGAGGTTAAGGGATTGGAATAAAGATGATGATTGACGGGGTTGTTTGAGAACAACTTTTGTAGTGGCCGATGCCTTGGAGTTTTGCAAATGTGAATCGTTGAAACTTACAAGGTTTATGCTTTTGGTTTGTTCTGGTAATGGAAAGTTGTGAATTTTAAGGGTAAACCACACAAATGGTCCCCCAACTATGATCCAATTCTTTATTGAGTCTCCTGACTATGAGAAATTATAAATAGGTCCCTTGACTAATTGCGACTAACAAATCAGTCCAATTCCGTTAAAAAATAAACGACTGGTGATGTGTCAGTTAATAAAACCTGTATAATAACGGATTTAACCCTCAACCTTTACATTTTATTTTAATTTGGTCCTAAATTTAAAATTTTAGCTCTCAACATTTAAATATTACAACATTTCAGTCCCTTAAATCCTAAACTTCTTCTTCTTCCCTTCTAAAAAAGCATCCATTGATAGTAACAGTATCCGTCTGTAACCCCATTTGTATAACACTTTGCAAACCACAACATTAAGTCTAATAATTATAAATTTAACCAGCATTCTCACATTTAACATTAGCACAAAATTAGAAATAGATCCAGTTCAAAACCCCCAGCTTTAACAATAATGGAAGTTTGTTTTTTTAAGGGAAGAAGAAGAAGTTTATGATTTAAGGGACTAAAATGTTATAATATTTAAATGTTGAGAGCTGAAATTTTAAATTTAGGACCAAATTAAAATAAAATGTAAAGGTTGATGGTTAAATCTGTTATTATACATATTTTACTAACTGGCACGTTATCAACCATTTATTTTTTAACAAAATTGGACCGATTTTTAGTCATGATTAGTCGGGGACCTATTTGTAACTTCTCATTGTCAGAAGATTCAACAAAGATTTGGGTAATATTCGGGGCACCATTTATGTAGTTTACCCTTTAAAGAATTGGTTTGATTTGATTTCAGTGAAAAATAAATCCTAAAGTTAAGGAACTTAATGGTTGTCGCTCTAGTTGTTGACGAGCATTAACTACATGAAGAAGAAAAGGGAAGAAAGAAGTCACCGGATTTGTCTTTATTATTTGTAAACTTGTTTTGGGGGGAAATAATTGTACAATTTATTGCGTAATTTTGGGAACTACTCTTCTTAGTTGGGGTTAAGTTTAACGGGCAACCTCCAAAATTCATTTACTTTTAATTCAGAAATCAAATCTGTATTTAAACTTATTTATTTTCAAGATCCATTTCTGATAATACATTGCTTGCACAAAAGTTAATGAAGGGTTACTCCAGGGTACTCTTTCTCCGAGATGTGTCTTAAAAGTGGACTTTCAAAAAACCTTTGATTCGATTGATTAAAATTTCCTAATAAATGTGTTGGAGGTTTTGGGACTGCCAGAAGTATTTCGATGATGGATCAAAACTTGTGTCACCACTTTCGGGTTCTCTGTGTCCATGAATGGTAGTCTGGAGGGTTTTTTAAGGGTCAGAGGGGAGTAAAACAAAGGGACCCCCTCTCATCATATATGTTTGTGTTTGTGATGAATATCTTGTCTGCTTTGCTGAAAAGTGCAAGAGAATCTCTCACTCACATGTGCTTTGCGGATGACTTATTGATATTCTGCAAAGTACTATAAAATCTGTGATAGGGTTGAAAAGCTTGCTGAAATTTTTTATGAGATATCAGGTCTAAAGTTGAATGAATTAAAACAGAACTTTATGCTTCTGAAGTGAGTGAAAAATGTCTAGATATAATTCGAGATGCCACAGAGTTTCAGATTGAGAGACTGCCTGTTAGATAGTGACAAGAAAGTTAACTATCAAAGACTACTCCCCTTTAATAGAAAAGATCAAAGAGAAGTTGAGACAGTGGTCAGCCAAAAAGTTAAGCTAATGAGGCAGACTTCAGTTGATCAGAGCAGTGTTGTACAACATTGTTAATTACTGGAGTCGACAATTAATCCTTCCAAAGTCTGTGATCATGAGAATAGTGGGATGGTTTCACATCTACTCATTAAAATCAGAAGGGGCTTGGGACTTAAAAACGTAAAAATTTGGAATAAGACATGTCTGATGCAATTGATGAAAAGCATTTTGGATGAAGAAGGCTCTTTATGGGTGGCCTGGGTAAAAAGCTTATGTAATTAGAGAGGAGAATTTCCGACAACTAAAGATCAAACCCTACCACAGTTAGATTATCAAGAAGTTGCTAAAGTTAAGAGCCGAGGCTATGGTTATGTTCTCTGCAGTGACAGATTGACGTATGATAAAAATAAATGGATATGGGAGAAATTAAGAGCATGTTACAAAGCATACCATTATTACATGGATGGTAATTTTGGATCGATTGCCAACAAATGACATATTGATAAAAATGGGGATGGAGATGGTTGACACTTGCAGGCTTTGTGGGCTTGTAGGAGAATCAAAGAACCATATCTTCTTTGATTGCAACTACTCACAGGAGGTATGGGTGGCAACTCTGAGGCTTTGTCAAATTAACAGAGGAGTTTCGGACTGGGATGCGGAAACACAGTGCCTCAAGGGAAAGTCCCTCCTACTGGTCATCCTTAAAATAGATTGGAGCGCCTACATCTACTGTATATGGAGAGAAATAAATGTTCGACACTTTAGGGGTATAAGTACACAGGTTATAGATTTGATTCATTGTTTGGAAGAAATTGTTAGAATTAGATTACACAATAGGCGTATAGACATGAATGATGCTGTGAATATAAGATTATTTATAGATTGGGGGTTGGATTAACCTTCAATAGAGTCTATGTCCTGTAGTAGCAGGTTCTTTTTTCATGCTTCTTGGATAATAAAAGCTCAAATTATTCAAAAAGAATTTCAAGCCCAAACCAAGTTTGTACAGTTTTATTTTAAAATATATGAAAATTTAATATATTATTAGAAGAACTATTTATGTTTTGATTATAGATTTTGAAATGCAGAATATTAAGGGTGTGTTTGGTTTTAAAGAAAATAGGTTATTTTTATTTTCTTGAAAAATAGAAAACGTTGAAGAAATCGTGTTTGGTTGTAAAATTTGAAAATAATTTTTAGAAAATGAGTGAAATTTTGAAAACATAAAAAGATGTTTTCACTATTTTTAATTGAAAATATTTAGAAAAGTGGAAAACATAGAAGCAAAGGTTTTTAAATTTTAACTCTATTCAACCTCGGTTCAAATCCTTCTAATGACATTTTTATTTTTATTTATTTAATTTTATTTTTTATTATATTAACATTTTTCTAATGATTATATTTTAATTTAATTATTTAATAAGTAACTGTTTGTTTATTTTTATTTTGAAAGATCAGATACTAAACACATTTTCATTTTTGAAAATAAATTTTTATTTCTGTTAACCAAATATATTTTCTAGTTTTTAAAAAACTGAAAATAAAAATCATTTTTTTAAAAATAAAAATAAAAATACAAATAAAAAATATTTTCTAAAACCAAATAAACCCTATTTTTTGTTAAGTCAATTTAAAAAACTTAAAACCAATATAGATCAACATAAAAACGACATAAAGACATTTAAAATTAAATGTTGGAGCTCCAATTTGCTACTTTGTTTTTATAAAAGGAACCCCATTCATTATTTGGGCCAAAGAGAAAAAGAATAGAAATGAGCCCAAAAATTTAACCCAACAAGTTTAAAGCTCTAAGCTTGGGTTACTTATGGAATCGAAATTCGAACTATGGTCCCAAAACTAGGACCATTACATTTATTATTTTCTTTTTCTTCCATCTCTTCACTTTGTCTCTCTAGATTATTTGTTATTTTATTTTATTTTGAGTTATGTTAATTTATTCTGGTTGATTAATTTTTTATTTTTTAAATGAAAATAATAGATGATGTTTTTTATAGTGACATGCTCTTTGTCTACTTTTGAGGTATTTTTCTTTTTATTTTCTCATGTTAAATTTAACGATATTTCTTTAGATGTCATTTATTATTTTATTTTTATCAATAAAATATAATTTTATCAAGAGGCGTTTAAAAATAAACACCAAAACTCATATAAGAAAACCTGAACCAAATAAAATTAATTGTGTGCCTCATCAGAAACCTCCTCTACATCGGAATGAGAAAAAGAGTGCAACACAATCAACTAGAAACACAACTCGATGCGAACACACACCAAAACACACCCAACACGACAATGATGCAGTCACAGCCCACCAAAAAAAAGCACAACACCTGTATTAAACCATGCCCAACTCACCAACATGTGATTACTTGATTTGCAACCGAACCACTTACTGCTCCAACTCAATACAGAAGACACTGAATCAAATATGCGACTTTCTCCAAGACATCATCATTATAAAAAGATATCCAAATCATCCTACATACCCTTAGACTAAATAACCAAGATCTTGCACCCTGCAATGTACCTTAGACCCAACGTGATGTTTGTATCCATACTTATCAGCCTCTAACATTCAACAGATCCACCAACATATAATCAAGACACTCTCAAACTCCTACATTACAAGACCACCCATCAATATTTAATCCATCCATCCACACAAAACCACAACATCACCTAAAGTATCCCTCGATCATCTTACACCTCAATTATCTCACACAAAATTCAAATCATCCCCTCGATACCCTCACACCTTTGCTGCCACAAACATGTCACAGACAAAACTTTTTTCATTGACGAACCTAAAATCTGAATGTTCTAGGACTCCGTTTTCGTTGTTCTCGACTCTCAATCAGTTTCACGATATCTTTTATAATCGCTTCCTCGTTGCCAATAGTTGTAGCCCCCAACAATTTACCCAACTCCACCATCTCACGAGCTTATCCGTTGATTTTGCATGAAAATCTCTGAATCTGATCGGCAATCTTGTGCATTCTCTAATTGTTTTTTATTCTTCTTCTTAGGACGTCCACGTCCCTTCTTTCGTATTATATGCTCAATCTCCACACACTCAATCGGTGTTATTGCATTGAGAATAGTTTCTGATATGTTTCGAGTTGAATTAGGGACTTCATTACCTACACCAAGCTCCTTTGCTGACTCCCCCGTGTTCTTAATGTGTAGCCTTATATCCTCGGCCTCAATTGGCAATTGCAAAAAGCTTACCGGACAGTCCACTAACCCCTCTGTATTAGCTTCGTTTTAATGTCTAATCTCAAATTTTCCTCCTCGGATCGCCTAACAATGCCCATCTCCTCGTCTGTCATCCAACCCCTCGAACTTATTCTATCCTCTTGCTCTTTCGTCTCTTCCCATAGCTTATTTTGCTGCAACACAATAATATCATCCTGCATCTTGTCATGTGCTTCAAGTGGGCTCCCTCTAATCACTGATTCCACAAATTGCTCTCCTTTTTTGTTCCCATTAATCTTACCGCTGAATGCTCCCCTACCTTGTTCCCTGAATTGCAATTTTCAGTCGATTGTGTATTCTTGGACATCCCATATGTAGCATCATTACACACACATAATTGGTCCATCATCGGCTCAAACTACACTACCCGAATACTAAAACTATGCCAGTCAACAATGAGATTCAAACATTCCTCAATTCTGTCCATTTTATCAGTTTCTATCAAGATTTGCCCCCTAACAAACGAGTTTGGTTCGAAATTCGCCTCATCACAACGAACCATTGTTCCCCAAAGTGCCGCCACGTTTACAAAGGACTACCTCGATCATGTATTTATCGGCATTCCACTGACCGATAACCATAAGCGACGCGTTTGCAATTCACTTGTGTGATTCCAATTTTGGACTGTCAAAAACCATTTCCCTAATTCCTCGTTCTTCAAAATTGATTGCCGATCTTCATCATTTGTAAACATTAAAAGCACTTTTGTACCTGTAATTCGCATAACCGAGAAACCAGTAAGATTGGTTGCCTGCAATTCTTTCGCTAACGTTGCCATAGCAATCGGCCTCCGACACCATTCTTTCGCACAATTCCAAAGGATGTTGACCTTATCTTTATCAATCACACTCGTAACATTTCTTTTTTGAGGCTTCTTGATCTGATTCTCATCCTCTAATACTCTTGTATTCAATTGTATCCTTTGAAATTCATTTTTCGGATTTATCTTAGGCCTCCAAAATTGACCACACTCATTTCGATGTGCAACAGATACTCGTATCCGAGCACCATGAATCCAGAAACCGTTTAATTTCTCCATTGCCCTTCTCGCATCTTGTTCTGAATTCATTCACAAATCTAAATCTCGAATTCTCGATCCATCTCTAGCCCTCTTTTGTGGGATGAAGGCATCTATTACTTCCCCGCGCCGATCAAAAACTTGCCATAGGCCCTTTCAACGTAATTTTTCTGAAAGATTTGTCACAAAAGAGTCCAAACATGTCGTCTTCGGCTACCTGTCGTGAATTTTCTCCCTTCACCACAGTCGAGCTTTACACTCTTGAAGGGAGTGCGGGAACGTTAGAACGCAAGAACTCAAGCAAAGTAATGGACGAATCTATATCAGACTCAAATAACTTGAATCTCTCCATTAATAGTGAAAGCCAAGCTCTGCTTTCTATCTCCTTCGGCGGCTACATCCCCCATTTAGGTTTTTTGTTGATCTTTACTTTGGATACTTGAGTTGAATATTGATAGTCATAGAAATTCGTAATCACTGAAGATAAACCACAATTAAATTTCGGGCGTCAACCATTTCCTTATAAGCTCACACAATGAGCAGTTAGGTGAATTGCATTCTAAAAAAATGGATGCCTATCATATCAAAAGAATCTTATTCAGTATTCTCCAAAGAACTCAGGTATATTCTTCTTTAAGGTTTTCTCTCTTTTTTTTTTTTGACATTCTCTATATCTTATTAAAAAAGAATGCTTTGTATGGATTTAAAATTGAATAACAATTATAGTTATATTAGCTTAAAATTCTAAATTTTTAGCCAATAATCAGCTGATCTAGTGAGATGAAATGCTAGATTCAAATAATAGCGTTGTTAATAGAACAAATTGAATTAAAAGGGTCACTAGAATATCTTTATAGTACCTAATCCGAATTAATCATCTAATGAATTGAATATAAATAATTATTCTAAAAAAATTGCAAATTTATATATAAAAAAAGTAAATAACAATGAGACGATATGTTAAATAAATAAAGGGAAGAGACTTAGGAAAAAGTAAGGAAAAGGTTAATACATGCACAAATAAAATAAAAAAAGAAACACCATCTGTAACTTTACAACAACACCAACATGAAATGGTTTTCTTGACATTAGGACAATACGAGAGAAGCCAGCTTTGTGGAGTGGAATCTTAGCTCTTTTTTCCTTTATAACTTTGCATTGGGCACGTCGTCTTTTTTGGAAAAAAGTTGAACACCATGAATGAAAAACAAAAGAAAAATAATAAAAGCAAATCAATTCTACCCTTTGATCTGGATTCTGGAAAAGTTGGAATATTATTTACCTGCATTAAAATGAATTATAATATCCAAAGAATCATGTCAGTATATTACTGAATCAAATATAAAAAACATGGAATTTTCTCTCTCTTTTTTTTAAAAAATATAGAGTATACTTTACCATATTAAAAGATGCATGCATATTCAGTAACTAAATCTACTTTAATTAAAATCAACAAGTTGATAGACGTGAAAAAATAATTTAAGTATATTAATAAATTTTGTTTTCAAGAAAAATAGAACAAGTTAAGCAATTTACCATTTCGGTCCACCACTTTTCTTAGGAAAGCAAGGAAAATAATGAGCAGAGCGATCGCAGCCAATAATCCAATGATAATTGCAAATGTCTTCTCACCGTCGTTGCTAGACTTATCTACAATGAAAATGACAAAATTCATCAATTATTTACTGCCTTGGTCCAAAAAGTTAATAATGTCGCTTTCATTGAAAGCTTTTCTTTCTTGAAATGCATATATACAATAATATGTTGTAGCTAGTAGGGTCATTTTTTTATAACTATCGGTATAATTTATTGGTCAACAATTAACTTCGGATTTTATAGAGGCTCGTTATATATATGGCGATTTTTTTAATTCAGTTTTTTTTATTTACAATATTAAAAGTCGAAATTTTAATTTTGTTGAAAGGATCTAACGCCTCATCTCGATAGACCAAGTAATTTTGGTTTTTACTATTCTAATAACACAATTTTTTTGATCGGAAATTAAACTGAACTGAAAGAATAACTTAAATTTGGTTCAAGAAGAAAGGGTGTGTATGAGAAGTTTTACCGTTATGGGATTTGGGATAATAGTGATTATTATCCCCAGAGCTAGAGGTGGAGAACCTAGCATAACACTTGCCTAAATACATGTCACCATAAGCACCGGCGCTACATTCGCTTCTCAGCCGTTGGATGGCTGCCGACAAACAATCCTGGCACTCACCCAAGCTGAGATCCCCCACGCATTGTGCCAAACCCTGCACTTCCCCCGACCCGCCCACCCTGAAAAGCCCTCCCCCGCCCATCAACCCCGCCATCATCGCATCTCTCCGCCCCACAATCTCCGACTCCTTCTCATACTCAACCGATGGCCCACACTTCTTCATCACCACGTTCTTATTCTCAACTCCCAGGAAAGTGGCGTTGTCGTACTTGACGTAGCAGCCTTGCAGCTGCACTGCGCCACCACACGCGCTGGGGCACAAGGACCCGGTTTGCGTCACTGCACGGGCGACGCAGGTGGCGCAGTCGGGCATGGAGAGATCGCCACGGCACTGGTAAAGGCCGTAGACGACATCTTGGGGGCTTGAACCCATGACGGTGAAGTTGTTGTAGGAGGAGTAAGTGGCAGAGTTAACGAGGGAAGTGAGGACCGAGTTGAGGTTGGACTCGTATGGTGAGTCGGGAGAGTATTTTTGCTGGGTGCAGCCCCCGAAGACGAAGGCATCTGTAGAAGAAGAGAATGTTGTTTGGATGGGGAGAAAGAGAAAGGGGAAAGAGATAAGGAAAAGGGAGAGTGGAAGCAGAGAAGTCGCCATTGTTGCTTTGCTTAAGGGAGGGAGACTGAGGGGTTCACAGGGGATATGCAATGGCTTCATCCACACTTAAAAGCAGTGCCATCTCAGATTCACCAAAAGGGATTCATGCTCTTAATTTACGCTTTGTTTTATAATATTTATTTTGAAATATGTGGGAATATAAACTTCATTTTTTATACACCCATATTTATATATAATTGTCACAAATCAACTGTTATCAATGAAACTTCATCTTGTGTGCTCGGTGTAGAATAGAAATATTATGTCTTTTTCGGTGTCTCTATTAATGTACCATATTAAATAATTTTTTTAAATAATATCATATTAAATAATTAGGTTTAGAGTTTATGGTTAAGGATTAAGATTAGAGTTTGGAGTTTTTGGGGTATAATGTATTTTTAGAGTTTAGGGTTTAGGATTTAGGATTATATTTATAATTTAATTTTTTGGTATTGAGACATAGAAGAGACACAAAAAATGGCAGAGAATTTTTGTCCGCTCGGTGTATGGTCATTTTGGTCTAAATATTATAAATGAGTTTTTAGTTTAAATTTTAGGGTAATTACCGGAATGATCATTTTCTTTTCATAAACATTTTGGTCTAAAAAAGTAATATTCCAGTCACTTACGTTATTCTTTTATAACGTTTTGGTCACTTACGTTATCATTTATAATGTTTTGGTCACTAAGACATTAAATGTTGTTAGTTTGTCGACGTAACACATTAATAAAATTTTCACCCTCTCTTTCTTTCTCTTTACTTATTCTTCGTTGGTGAGAATAAAATGTAGTGACGAAATTGGTCTATGCTAACTACAATATTCCTTTTATTAGGGAGAGGGGAGGGCATTGAAATCCTAATGAATTTAATACTCAACAACCATCATATTGTACAATTTATACTAAGGTTAGTCCCATAAGTTACATAGGTTGTTTTAACATATATTACATTAAAATAATTTACTATTCTCCTACATGGCCTATGTGACGATTGATGATTCAACAACCATAAAGTGTGCAATATACATTGATGATTATTCTTTAATTTAATTAAGTTAATTCGACCATGAATGTAATGATCCAAAATTCAGAGTCCATATGAGTCATTATTTAATCATGTTGAAAGTGCAATTGGTCCGTTGGATCAAGTTTGGGCTTAATTTGTTAGGAGTTGGGTCAAATTGGGAGTAAAATGGTTTTTTTATTAGAAATGAACGTGGGAGGACCAAAGGAGTCATTTTTCCTTTGTTTTGAAATTCAGCTGCACAAGGATTAGTTTTATCTTGTTTGGACATGTCACTAGTGGCAGAGTCAGAATTTTGATATAGTAGGATCATAGTAGAATATGACATGTGTAAGATTTTCATACTACTAGAATAAGTATTATTAGTCTCGTACCCAACAAATTAAGTGAGGTCAATTCTAATATTTCATATAAAAATTATACATTAATTATTTAAAAATTTCATACCCAAACAAATCAAGTGAGGATAATTGCACCATCAAATTCCCGTGTACATTCCGCCCATGCATGTCACCACTCATTTTCTCTTATTTTTCATCTTTCTCCTTCTTTCTTTCAAAAATGAAGGATTTGACAATTAAAGGAGTATCATTTACCATTCAAATTAGTCATCCAAGTCAAGTAGAAGTAGGAATCACCACCTTCATCTTGAGAGCTTCAAGAAAGGCCTTGTAACACTAAAATGGTGGTTGATGGGGGAAAAACTTCTACAGAAATTTTGTAAGAAAATTAGAATAAACTACAGTAGTGTGAATATCAAGAATTAGGGGGAGTACGGGTCCTCATTCATAGAGTATTGATACTCATTCATGTAGTACTGATACCCAATCATGTGTTATTAATACTACACTTATATCGGTTAAATATAAGTTATTTTGGATTAATTTAATATTAGGATAAACTACATAAATGATCACTGAATTTTTAAAGCGCTCTCATTTAAGTCACCAAACCTTATATATTATATTAGATTAAAATTTATATGTATTTAAACCACATGTTTTAATCAAAAATTTTATATAAAATTGAACGTTTTATTCATTTATAGTTTTATTTTTTTACAAGCTTAACTAATTCAACACCCTTTAAGAAAAAGCAACATCACTTACGTTGGAATCTATAAATAAAAAATGATTAAATTCTTTCCAACTTTGTGAAAGGTCAAATAATGCACCAAGCTTTAACGAGTGAAGACACTAAAACAACTGTATTCATCGAAGTAAGTGTTAATTGCTCCATGATTCAACTTTGGGTTGCCTGGCTTTTTGAAAGGAAAGGGGAATGAGAAAAACTATAAAGGAAATTACTTCAACACAGAGGAAAAGGCCTGCCTGACGAATAAAATTTTAAAAAGTAGAAAATTATGGGTTCTACTATGTTCTAGTGTAGTTTGAGTGGCATTTTTATTAAAATATAATATTTTAAAATTATTTATTAAAATAATATATTTTCAATATCATTTATTGAAATGATTTTTTTCTGACATACAAAGTAAAATACACCTATCTATTAATCACGTCTTTTAGAAAAAAAATTAAAAAAATTATTAAATGAGTTTGACTCATCACATTATTCATGATTTCATTCAATAAGATTTTTTTATCTTATTTTTTAATGTGAATCTTTAACTTTTTATGTATAATTAAGGAGTGAGTAATTACTTGAAAGTTACACTGAGATGAGTAAATGTTATTGGATGGACTATAGATGACATGATGAGCCAGGTTCATCTAATAATTTCTCATTTAATAGGAGATATCTCTAACTTATGTGGCAGTCGAGTTAGTAGATTAAAAAATTGATTTGCATATAAAATGTGTTTCATCAGTCATATCTTTCATGTGTTTGTATTGAAATTGAAAAAAAAAATCATACTTTTTGAACCATAATGACCAAAATTGAAAGTAAATTAAAATTATAAAACAAAAAATGAAAATTTTTAGAAAATTTGTAGTAAAATTAAACATCCAATCCTTATAAATAATGACATATTTTGTTACAAAGAATGAAAATTTAAGGCCAACAATTTTAAAAAAAGAACGAAGGCAAATTTAAGCTGCCAGAGTTGCTTGAAGATAAAGCACACAACGGTGCCAGAGATGATGATCGGGGTGTGGTGAAGATGAAGAACGATGAGAGTTAGTGAAATAACAAAAACACATAGAATATAGAAATGTGAATATGATTTTATAGCCCAAACGAATAGACTAACATATTCACATCTAACCATCAAAGACTAATTTGTTACTTTTTTTTAAGTATTTGGGTATTTATAGCCCAAACGAATAGACTAACAAATTCAACTAACATTCACATCTAACCATCAAAGACCAATTTGTTACTTTTTAAAAGTATTCAGGCTAATTGGAGGAAAAGTGAGAGGAAAGAAAAATAAGCTTTAAAAATTATAATTTATTTTTAATTTTTATAATTTAGTATAATATTTTTAATTTGATTATTTTTATTTAATTTAATTCTTAAAATTTTTATTTAATCTAAAATTGACCCCTATTTGTTTTTATTTTTTTATAATTTAATCTAACATTTTTAATATAGTTTTATTTTTGTTCAATTTAATCCCTAATTTTTTTCCTTAATTCAAAATTGACCTACATGTATTTCTATTTTTAAAATTGAGTCCAATATTTTTAATATGGTTTTATTTTTGTCCAATTTAGTCCATAAATTTTTTATTTAATCCAAAATTGACCTCTATTTATTTCTATTTTTTATAATTTAGTTAATATTTTTATAATCTAATCCCGAGAGTTTGACTGTCAATGTAACACCTAATACACGGTACAAATGAATCCAACTAGAATATCGAATGCTACAATTGCCCATTTGTGGCCTAAAACAAATTAAAAAAATTACAAGCATATTTGATTACATAAAAGTAAACAACCAACATGAACATAAAGGGGAAACAATTAACTAAAGTCACCCGAAAAAATAAATCTTTAAAAACTTTAGAAAAATAAACGATTTAAAAAAAGACATTTTGGTAATTTTACAAGATTTGAACCCAAAAAACATTCAAAACTTAAATAAAAATTTAAATAAGTAGAAACATCGTATACCTATGATTTGCTAAAAAAAGAAGTTCAAATCAAAGTAAATTTAACCAAATCGGTGTTTAGGGACTAAAATGTAAATAATTCATAAGATGGATTTTAAGTTAAAAATCAGTTTTAGGTCTGTTTTAGACTCATTAAATCCAATTAAACTTAATGGTAAATTCGTGTTGAAATTGAATTTGAAATAGAGTGTTAATTGCAAAAAATAAATAGTTTATGGGCCATTTTGAAAACATTCATAAAATACAGGGGGCAGTTTTTCAAAAAGTGAAATTAAACATTCCTTTATGAAATAAATACCACCATTGACATTTAGACCAAGTTTCAGGTTAATACGAGCTAAAACAAGTCCTTAATTGCAATTATAAAATTAGTGACTGAAATGTAATATTTGCTATTATAAGATAATGGACTGAATTGTAAAATATAGGTCAATTCCAAATTAAATAAAATTTGAGGGATTAAATAGAACAAAAATAAAATCATAGTAAAAATATTATATAAAATTATAAAAATTAGAAACAAATAGGTTCAGTTTTGGATTAAATAAATATTTTAGAGACTAAAGTGAACAAAAATGTTATTACATTAATAATATTGAATTTAATAATACAATAAAAAATAAATAAGGGTAAATTTTAGATAAAATAAAATTTTAGGGATTAAATTGAAAAAAATAAAATCATAATAAAAAATATTGGATGAAGTCATAAAAAGTAATTATAAATATGGTTAAAATAAAATTATAATTTTTAAACATAATTTAATAATTTTATTATTAAATTGAGATGACTTTTACTTTTCTTTCCTATTTTCAACTAATTTTGGAGAAAAAACTATTTGTATAGTAGCAAAGAAAACTACCTTCCATTCTACTTTCTTTCCTTATAACTTTTCACTCTATAAAACAACCCTTAAATTTATTTTCTTTCTAAATTTTTTTTCCTTCTATTTTTCCTCTCTACCAAACAAAACCTTAGTCTCAACGGTGGTTGTCTCATTAATTCATCAAAATAATTTTTTTCTCCAATGATTTTCTAAATAAATCAATCCTTAATATTGTAGCGGAACTTTCTTTTCTTTTTTCTCTATAAGACATGTTGATTTATTTGTTTTATATATCTTCCAACACGTGGTTTTACTATTTCAGGGTTTGGATTTTTTTACAAGAGTTGAAAAATCTTAAATTTCAACATTTTTGCATATGAAATTAAACTATCCCAGCAATTGGCTGAAATCATATGATGAATCATTTACAACGAAAGTTAGGCCATCATGGCGAAACCATGGGTGGACCTAAGGGGATATAATTCATCCCAATTTTTATAATTTAATTGTATTTTAAATTTTTGTAAATTTTGAAACTATTAAAATTAAGTCATAGTCCTTCCCAAAATTTTATGATTTAATTATTTTTTAAGACTATGATTTTGAAGTTAATGGAATTAAGTCGTGTCCCTAACTTTTTCTGGTTTAATTATCTTTTTAGGATATGAAATTATTGAAGTTAAATCTCAACCCTTTATTTTCTATGATTATCTTTCAAAACTTTGTTAGTTTTAAAGATGAACAATTAACTCCTTTCATATTTCCATCCTAATTTCGCCCATGAGTCGATGATGTTAGGATAGAATTTGTTAGTGTCAAAGACTATATGCATAATTATACCAATTTAAAAACTGACCCTCGCTAACTAATTGAAAATAAATTGCAATGTTATTGATTATATTTACAAGATTTTTAATTTGACGATCAAAATAGAACACCTCCAATAATTTGGTGACTAATGAAATCGTTTACCCTTAAGATAAATGCTAAATCGAGGGAGCACTCGATAATATTTTTGCTGGAAAATTATGAGTGCTTTATGAAAAAAAAAGATGTCCATCCTATTGATTAATCAAATATATGAATTTTAAGTTTCAAAAGGAAATTTCTATGTATATAAAATTTCCATGCGAAGTGGGGAAATTATAATAAAAATAAAAATATTTTTATGGAAAAAGGTTGGAAATCCCAACATTGTGTGAAAAGTAATACTAAGAATGGTATTAGGTAAACTTAGTGGGTTATTTCTTTCAAACATACGCACCTAATAAGCAAGACAAAATTTAACTAATATATAATGGGAATCAGGTTTCACATTTATATGTGACCTCACTTAGTCAACAACAATGCTCCAAACTTTGTTTATTTCCTGATGGACACACACATTTCATATTTTAAAACTAAAAGGATATTCTCACGTCTGTAAAGACTAAAGTAGTATATATGTACTACTTTAGAGGATAGGGCCTTTAGTTATTGACACAGGAACTTTTTCGATTGAGAATGTGAGAGAAAGATGAGAGAAATAAATTGAGACAGAGTTAGAATTTGAGGTTGGGGATAAAACGTAAATATTTGAAAGTAAAGGATAAATTTATAAATAAATCAATTTTTAGAAAAATTATATAATAAGACAAAGGTACAAAAAAAATTAGGGCCTAAAGTTGAGGGTTTTTTCGTGTTTGGAACTGCATTGGATTCAGTTAGTGCTAGGTTGATTTGGAATGAGATACGAGTTAAGAAACCTAAAGTTGCATGGCAGAGCCTTGTATGGTTCCCTTAACATGTGCCTAAGCATGCAATTGTTTCTTGGCTTGCGATTATGGGTCGTCTTCCAACAAAAGATAGGTTGTTGAAGTGGGGCGTTGTGAATTCTGTTACATGTGCGTTTTGCACAGATGGGGAAGAGTCTCATGGGCACCTCTTCTCTGAATGTTGTTTTGCTTCGAGGTTGTGGACGGAAGTGCTTCTGTTGAGTGGTATTGTGCACGACGTTGTTGGATGGATGGATGACGTTTTATGGGCTTCTCGTTTTAAAGGAAAGTCCCTGCGATCCTTCGTGACTCGTATTTCATGGAACGCTACTGTTAATTATATTTGGGAGGAGCGTAACCGAAGGCAATTTAGAGGTGAGGTACGTAACTTGGAGACTCTTGTAAATATAATTAAAGAGGTTGTTCGAATTAAGATAGCTCAAAGATGCATAGATAAAACCATTCTATCTCACAACCCCCTTTGTATAGCATGGGGTTCGTATAGGTTTCATTGCTTGTGTTCATTGTAACAATTATTTGATTTTTGGATAATAAAGATAACCGAATTATCCAAAAAAAAATAATCGGGGCCTATCCCATTTAATTTTGTCCCTTGAAAATAAGAGAACATGAAAAAAATTAAGAAAGATAAAAAATTGGGTTGATTTTATTTTTTCTACCAAGAAGAGATCATTATCAGTGCCTCATTAAAAATTCCTAATCCTAGTCAAAGCAAAATTTAAGTTGATTTTATTGTTTTTTAAGGATTTTAATATTTAAAATATTATAGATTTATTGTTACAAGTATATATATATATATATATATATTATAGGTAATGGTGCTCATGGTGGGTCTAGAACCTATAATCTAAGGGAAATGAGAAAACAAGGATGAGCAACTTGGCCAACCGGTCAAATATGCTTGCTCAAGTATTATATATATATATATTGTATTATTTTTCATATATCTTTGACATGTTTATTTATTCTTATCGTGTTATTCTATTTATAGTGATATTTTGTAATTATTGTGGACAATAATCTACTACAGTGGTTCAATTTATAGATAAGAATTTTATATTTGTATTAATTATCCATATTGATTTGATTTAAAATACTTTTTCTCTGTAATTAAATTTTAAAAAAATTATTCAATTACATGATTAATCTACGGAGTCTGGGTGTGGAACGCTTTGCTTCGGAGCAACCTGTTTGATTGGGAAATATTTTTGAATTTACTCAACAGAGCTGCTAGGACCTCAAATTCAGCCGATGGTGTTTTTCTGTGTGGCTCTTCGTGTGGTCTGTACAAGCCGAAATTGTATTGTGATTTAATATCTGCAAGTGACTTGGTAAAGGATAATGTCTGGAAAATTGTGTGGGCTCCTCCAAAAGTAGAATCTTTCGCTTGGAAGGTCGTACTTGGAAGAATCCCTTCTATTGTCATCTGTCATGCACCGAGTCCAACCAATAAAAGAGTGATTTTGGGATCTACATCTCGTCATCCCGAGTGATTTCAGGTCATTCCTCCTTGTTTGGGATTGCCAACCGATAAAAGCTTCATCCAAACCAGTCTGCAGAATGGCTGTCTTCGGCTTTTTATGGACAATCTGGCTAAGTAGAAACGAGATTATTTTCAACAATAAGAGTTTCTCGGTGGATCAGATCTATGATGTAGCCTTAGTAAGAATTGGGCATTGGGCCAAAAGCAAGTGGCCACCATCTATTTCGTCTATACTGGATTTTTCTCTTAATCCACGATTGTTCTAAGCCAAGTCGAAGACCTGTGTTGGGGTCCTGGGAGGCACCAGAGAAGGGCTGGCTAAAGTTCAATGTTGATGCTGCTGTAAAAGGGAGTTTTGGTTGTGCCGGTATTGGTGGTATTCTTCGAGATTCAGAAGGTAAGTGTTTAATTCGATTTTCCAAATCTATTGGCGTTTCTAACCCTTCAAATGCAGACCTGTGTAGGATTCTAGAAGCCTTGTCGGTGTATGTTTCTTCGAAGTGGGGGATGTCTTTTCCTTATGCGTTGAATCGGACAGCCAATTGGCAGTGCGGTGGATAAATCAACCTTCCTCAGCTCCAGTATCGTTTTTTGGCCTAGCAAAGCGCTGTAATTCCATTTGCACAAGCTACTGTTGGAAGGCTCAATTTGCTTATAGAGAATCAAATTGTGATGCACATAATCTGGCTAGACAAGGCATCGGTAGGTCTACTGATTTTCTGTGGTTTGGGGATTGAATAGGGTTCAATGTGAGTTGTTTTCTCTGTCGTGTTGTGATCATTGGGATAACTGTTTGAGTTATCTCTCTCTGGTTCCAATACTTTGTAAGTCTAGCTAAGGACATTTGTTAAGGTAAGTGTTTGGCTGTGTGTGAGTTGTAGCCGAGTTGCATTGGCATACTGATGTAAGATCCTTTTATTCAATAATATCAGGCGTACTCTTTTCTCCTATTAAGTTTTATAGGATTTTTTTAATAAAGTCCATTACTTTTCAAAAAAAATGTTTTGTTTTTAAATTATAATATTTGAGAGTGAATGATCGAACCGTCGGGTTTGAATGAGAGGAAATAGTGATTTTGGAGGTAAAATAAGATTATGGTACAATTCTCTCTTAAAGAATTCGTATTTTGCGTTATTCCAATTTGATTTTATTTTTTTTATAAAATAATAATTAAACTTACTAATTAAAATCAATTGGCTTAATTAAAGGTATAGTTCATAAATTTACATTTTTATAAAATCATAGATTGACTTTTGAAAACACTTTGACTTCATAGAATAATTAATATAATACTAATATATTTTTAGAAAATTGCGGAATTAATCTAATTGGCTTACTCCTAACCGGAACTTAATTTGATTCTTTACTAATTTATCTAAAACTCTTAACTTGCATTTTGAGATGTTACAAATTTAAAATAAAAATATATTAGATATTACGCAAACAATATAAAATTAATTAAGAATAAAATTAACTAGAGAGATGGTAAAAAAAACTTGAACCCGATAAATTCCGGCCTGCAGGGCGAGTTTTATGAATGATATAGTCAGACAGATAAGTTCGGGTTTAGAGTCAAACTTGAGTTCGGGCTAGTTAAGGTCGGGATAATAAAAAACCCACCCCACCCCACCCCACCCCCGTCCATTGTTAATTATGAGTGAATTAAGATCTAAAGTATATTGTGTATACCGATTGTGAGCCATCCTCACGAAGATTGTGTGGTGTGGTAAACAGAAATATACCTGCCGTGTCTTTGTTGCAGTGGCATTGACAGGTGTTATTTGCCAAATACACTGCTTTTCAGAAAATGAGTGTTTTTCAGCTGCTTATTATTTTTAAAAAGATTCCATTTACTACCCGAAGCCTATTTAGTAAATTGAGAGTTTTTATACATATTTAAAAGAACAAATAAATTCAATTGTTTTTATATTAGATAAATATAATTGTTTTGTGTAATAAGTAGATGTAAAATGGTGTTAAAAAATTGTAAATGTGAAAGAGTATGCGATAAAACTACCTCAAATCAAGTTTGAATAATAATTTTAAGATTTATAAATAGGGTAAACTACATCAGTAGTCACCGAATTATAGTTTTTTTCTTATTTTGATCACCGAACTATTTTTTTGACAAAAACATCACTAACGTTATGTTTCCTTCCTATTTTGGTCACCGAACTATTTTTTTGGCAAAAACATCACTAACGTTATGTTTCTTTCCTGGTCATCGGCTGTTATTTTATTTTATTTTTAATTTTCCATGTCATTTTTTCTCTCTTCTCGTAAGCAATATATGTTATTTTATAATATTTTTATTCAAACTAACAGGATGCTAATGCGTGTCACTGCCTATTAGTGGAATAAAAGGAATGAAAATCAAGACCCTTATAAAACCAGAGAGATGGTGACACGTGTAACTGCCCATTAGTCGAATCTCTCTGGCTGCATAAGGGGCTTGATTTTTCATTCATTTTATTCCACTAATGGGCAGTGACACGTGTCACCATCCTGTTAGTTTGAATAAAAATATTATAAAATAACATATATTGCTTATGAGGAGAGAGAAGAAATGACATGGAAAATTTAAAAATAAAATAAAATAACAGCGGTGACCAAAATAGGAAGGAAACATAACGTTAGTGACGTTTTTGCCAAAAAAAATAGTTCGGTGACCAAAATAGAAAGGAAACATAATGTTAGTGGTATTTTTGCCAAAAAAATAGTTCGGTGACCAAAATAGAAAAAAAATATCATAGTTCGGTGATTACTGGATAAATTTCACCCTTATAGATATGGTAAATTCAAACTATAGCACGAAATATATATATGAAGTTCAGAAGCTGGTAGTAGTTGTTAAGGGTGGGCAAAACTCGACTCGATTCGAATTGAAAAAATCAAATTATTCGAATCGATTTGACTCGAGGCGAAAAATTGACTCGTTTTGACTCGACTCGACTCGTAATTTTATAAACTCGACGCGAAAAAATTTTAAATAAAGTTTGAGTTATGAAATGGAAATTCGAATAACTCAAAATTTTTAGTAATTAGTTGATTAGTTTTCATATTCAAGTCGAGTCTATCAGTTATGCATGATATATTATGTATACCACATGCGAAAATATGAAGAAATATATATGTAAATCGTATATGCATATAGAAAGCCGTTAAAATTGGAATCAATATGTGCACAACCAAGCCTTAAGTATATGCATATAGAAATATATATGTGCACCGCTACGTATATGCATATAAAAGTAGATATGTACATAAACTAAAAAATTCGACTTGATTCAACTAGACTTTCATAAACTCGACTCGATTTGAAAAAAATTCAAAAAAAATTGAATCATAAAATAGAACTTACAAACTTGAATAACTCAAAAAATTTTGACTCGCCGAGCTATAGTTGAGGCTATTGATTATTTCACAGCAATAATCGTGTGGACAAGTTCTAGACTAAAAAGAAAGCAAACGACAAGCCTCCGCAAATTGACCAAAACTCTTTTGGCTCATTCAAACCAAAGACCAAGTGCAATCAAAGCTCACAAATTACAATTCCCAGATTTTATTTTCAATATTAAACCCCAAAAAATCCCAAAGCTGGCACGTGTCAGATCCACTGTTGTCGCAAAATATCACCGCAGCCCACCATGTTGTCATTTATAAGCGAAACTTGTGCTTCAAACTTTGTTCATGCCGATCTAGTGAAGAAACATGGGGAGGAAATTGGATGCTTTGCTGGGAAGAAACTTCAAGACTTCCAAGTTTAAGACTCTGGCCAAACTTGCTGTTTCTAGGATTGGTATCCTGAAGAACCAGCATCAAGTCCGGTGTTCCCACGCCCGGTCCGACGTCGTCGAACTCCTAAACCTTGGACACCATGAACAACCCCTTCTTCGGGTAAACATTCTGAGTTCAAGCAGTGGTCTGTTTTACAGTTTCGACTTATTTCTTTGCTGGTATTGGTTAATTCACTGTTATGGGGGCATTTTTTGAGCAGGTGGAGCATTTGATTAAAGAACAGGATAAGGTGGATGCATTCACTATAATGGAAAGCTACTGTAATCTGTTGATTGAGCTAGTCATGCTGATTCAAAAGAACAAGCAAGATTGATTAATTTTTCTCATGGTTTTATGTATGGTTCGAATTCGATTGATATATACTTAAAATTTGCCATGTTTCGACCATGTATAGGGAATGTCCTGATGAGCTTAAAGAGGCAACATCAAGCTTGATGTTTGCATCATCAGGATGTGGAGAATTCCCTTAGCTGCTTCACATCCGTGGTGTTTTATCGTCAACTTTCGGGAAAGAACTCGTGCCGTCGAATTACGCAACAGTTGCAGTGTGCATCCTAAGGTAATTCTCCGGGCTGATTTTTTTAAGAGATATTTCTTATGCATCTGTTATTCACTCTGGTGCTTGTCACAGATGATACAGAAGCTTTCAACACGAAGTCCGAGCTTGGAAACCAAATTGAAGTTGCTTAAGGAGATTGCATCCGAAAAGGGTATCACCTTGCGTTTGGAGGGAATGGCTATAGAGGTGAGAAAGTTGTGATCGAATAAAAAGAGACCTCATTTCGATTCCGAAATGACATCTTTTTTATGAATGCAGGATGTCGATGAGAAGCAGGATGAATCCGTTGCTGATAAAACTGCAAAATTTCAAGATTCAGCCAATGACATGGGCCTGGATCAAAGGTTAACAGAGTCGATAAAAGCAAGGAAAAAGTACAGAGATGTTGCTGATGCTGCTCAAGAGGCTTTCGAATCAGCAGCTTATGCTGCAGCAGCAGCAAGAGCAGCTGTTGAACTCTCAAGAATTGGACCCCAAGACTCCGATCGAGATGATCAAACTGGTTCCAGTCATAAAAAAAGTTGCAAAAGTTGATTCTGATGCAATGCCAGAACCTGATTTTCCAAATAATGCCATAGGATTCGACAAGCTCGATTCGGAATCAGAAGAAGAAACAGTGGCCCAAACTAGCAATGACCTCGAGCTGCGGGAAACTGAAGAGAATAAACAAAATTTATTGATAGAAATGACACTTTCCACTTCAAGTACAGACATTTCAGCCGAGGAAGAACTGTCTTTGGTCGTTTTTAATGCTGATATGGAGAAGGCAAAAGAGGAGACACAGGTGGAAGAGCCCCATGACTTGAGCTCTGATATTACCGAAAATGAAGAAATCAGCGAGGATGAAAGCGAGTTGGGATATCAATCATCAAAGCTGACAAACACTGAAAGCTTAAATTTTGAAGAGCATTTGAATTCACATATGAACAAGAAGTGGGTGTCAATGAGGACTAGAAGAGACCATAAGATGTAAATTTTATTTAGTTTTAATTGTTTTGAAGTTTTGTTTGTATCTTCATCTGATTATTTTTTGGTTAATCTCTTTATTTTGTTCTATAACGACTTGTTCATCATGTCTAGATTTATTTAAGGAAAAACTCCATATTTAGTACCCCAACTATGGCCACATTATTGTTTTGGTACTATAACTATTATTTTTGGCAAAATGGTACCTAATGTTACTTTTTTTATTCTGTTTTGGTACCCGGCCGTTAAAAACTAACGGAGATGATGACGTAGCTTGGTATAATCACAGTTTTAGTCCAAAACACATATATTATCAATTTAGTCCAAAATCTATCAATTTAAAACATCATCTTAATTTTGATTGAATTTTGTCTCATCCCTTTCCCACCCCCTCGTATTCTCGCCGGTATCCCGATTGTGGAGTTTGAGTCCTCCAATGGACTCTGCATTAGTCCCCCATTGATTCACAAATCCTAAAATTTTGATTGTCCCTAGTGTGTTTTTTAAACTCCAAACCGCAAAAAAAGTGTTTGACTAAAAGAAGAAGAAAATTGAGGAATTTACAATTTTAATCTAAAAATTAAAATAATGTTTAAATCGATAGAATTTTAGACTAAATTGATATATTGTATAAGTTTTTAGACTAAAACTGTTATTAACCCAAGTCATGTCACCATTTCCGTTAATTTTAAATGGTGGAGGCACCAAAATAGAACAAAAATGAAATATTAGGTAATGTTTTACCAAAAATGATAGTTGAAATACTAAAACAGTAACGCGGACATAGTTATGATACTAAATATGTAGTTTTCCCTTTATTTAATTAGATTACCATCTTTTTACATAGAAATAAATATCCAATAAATTTGATAATTTGTTGTTTTTATTTAATAGGATAATTAGTTGTTTCTAACTGCACGTATGTAAGCTTTCAACCCAAAAAATGTATTGGTTAAATTAAGTATAAAAAGTGTATGATGTGTTATTTGACAAACTAAAAAATTACGTGTTCAAAAATTAATATCGAAAAATTATGTGTTAAAAAATTAATATTGAAAAATTAAGTGTTAAAAAATTAATATTGAATAATTAAGTGCTTAAAATTGAATGCTGAAAAAGTAAGTGTTGAATTTAATTTAGAAATATATTTTTTATTTTCTTTAAAATTAAATATTAAATATAATCAAATTGTTTGATAAATATAAATTTTAATGGATAATCTAGTTGAAAGAAACAAAAATAAAAAGTGTTATTTTTTTGCGACAACAAATACTTATTTATAAAAGATCTTAATTAAAGTAGTTTTATCTGCAAAGTTCAAACTTTTACGTGCAGGGGCGGAGCTATTAAGCTTCTGGGAGGGGTTGTTGCCCCCCTGACTAGGGAAATTTTTTTACACTTTGATCCTTTATATTTTTTCAAAAAAATAGTATAATTGTGAATTTGTCCGTTTTCAAAACTTATGTTTTTCCCCCTCAATTAAATTCTGGCTCCGTCCCTGTTTACGTGTATCAATATTTTTACACTTTTAATAGTTTATTTTTTTAACATAATTATAACTTTTATTATTATTATTATTATTATTATTATTATTATTGGAATAGAAGGGAGGCCTTAGCCATTACAACTTTTATTATTATTATTATTATTATTATTATTGAAAGTTTTTGAATTGTCTAGGGTAGGGACCTTTACATAAAGCCATCGTATATATAGAAAACAATAAGAAGTTTTACTGTATATAAACTTCCTTTAGTCATGAATGCTTCTATTTATATATGAGAAACAATTCCATTTGCATTTAGAAATTAGAACTGGATGAAGAGCTAATGGACTGAATAACTTGGTAATGTCTTTGATTAAACAAGTATTTGATATGAAGCAAGAATGAATTTGCAATGTCTTTATTAAGCTCCTAACATAAATGAAGCATTAATCTTTATCAATATGAAAGAAACGAACAAATTTAAAGAGATGACACTTATGTTCTCTTACTTGGTCTCTACAAAATCCTCTAAACCTTATTCTTGAAAGAAGAAACAAAACACATAAATCGTGATCGTAAACACCTAATTTTATCCAAACCTACAATCAGACCCGAACAAATTGTCCTCATCATCCTTGCCACAATGGTAAATATAATTTATAGATCTACAAAGATTATAAAGGAAAATACGCAAGAGTTGCTGCCCTTACCATCATCGAGCCCGATATCATCAATTGTTGCTGCCCTTCCCTTGGAGTCTTGGACTACCATTGCCATTCACCGTCACTCTTTGCCCTTACCATCATCGAGCTACCCAAGTTGCCATTCCCGAGCCCCATTCAGCCACTCCATGATCACTACCCTAAACCCCGACACTCACCCCTCGTCCAACCCGACAGTCAAACAACTCACAACCATAAATTTAAATTGTGGTTGCGACTACATTTTTAATTACGGTGTTTTATCCTTTCCAAGAGATGAAGAATCAAATTATTTTACTTAATATATACATGAAGACTGAAGCTGTATTCTTTGTATTTTTGAATAATTATCAATAACATTTTGTTTGTGAGACATGGTCTGTCCGTACATGTAACTTCGAATTACTACATATACGTATATATAAAAAATGATCTCATTCTTAATATGGATTTTTTTTAGATAACTGATTTGTTTTCATTCCATCTAAAGAACCTCCCAAAAAAATCATACAAAGAATAACAACCAAAATCTATCGCCTATACATCAAAAACCTCAAAAACAAAAAATTAAGACAGATTCCAGTCAACAAGTAAAGAAAAGGAAGAATGTACAAGCTTACTACGGTAATTAATTATAATGAATTCGAATGAAGGCATATATATACATTTTTGTGGGTGTATAGTAACTAATTATAATGAATTATCATAAGAGAAGATAGAATTTGTGGTTGTCTAAGACTAACCCTAAAGACTTATTGTCAAAACAGCATGGGAAAAGCTTAGCATTTTCTCATCGAAGTAATCTCCGGTGGCGAAGACGACATCAAAAGAGAAGGATTTATGATGTTTATGGTTAATTATTTCGTACGAGACCTATATTAGTGGCTATAAAGCTTTAACGTTCGTAAGAAGAAAATTTGGAAATCGTATTGAGTGAAAATCGAATGTTTGGATCGAATAAATACCATAAATAAAAATCTAAAATATTTTGGGACATGGCCGGTTGGATTGGAACCAATTTGTTTCAATTTTAATGGAGTGGCAATTTTTAAGTTTTTGATGTAATTAAAGTATAGTTGGAGGGCAAATTGGTCATTTGCCAATGATGGCATTTTTTAAATATCTTGGAATTTTGAGGGTAAATTTGAAAGGTGAAAAATACATGGATTAAATCTTAGCCATTGATTTTTTATGAGATTGAATCATGGCCATTATAATAAAAGGGGAAGATGGTAATTTAACTATTTAAATGAATTAAAAATTCATTTAATCTTTAACATGTGTATTTATATTAAAGAAAGATGAAAACACAATATTTCATCTTTCTTGCTGTTCGAAATACCCAAAAATAAAAGGGGCTAGGGTTTTCAAATTTTCAAGATCAAAATTCAAGGATCAAAGTTAGATTTCAAGCAAAAATTAATTGAGGTAAAGTGATCTATGCTTGATTCTCTACATTTTGATGGTATTTTTATTTGAAATAGATGAGTATGAGTTATGTTCTTGATTGAGGAAGATTATGCTTTTGATGTTATTTGATGGAATTAAGGTTGTTTATGGTAGAATTGATGTTGTAAATATGGAATCAAGTGTGAATTTTGGATAAATTCCATGTTTAAGTTATAAACCCTAACCCTAGAATTTAAGGATTTTGATTGTGATATTAAATTAAGGATGAAATTGAAGGAATTATGAAGTTAGGAGGTTGATTTTGATGTTAGATTGAATAATTTCCCAAGTTGGAATTTTTGGTGACTATTTCAAAAGTTATTGAAAATTTGAGGAAATTATTGGAAAATTTATTTTAGCATTGGAAATGATTAATTATGGTTGAATAGCATGAATTGATGATTAGGGATCAAAAATGAAATTTTTTGGTAATTGGAGGACCATTTGGCAATTCTTGAAAATTTAGGGGCCCTTTTTAAAAATTCAAGAAAGTTATAGGATTGGTCTTGAATTTATGAATACTTAATAGATTTGATGATTCAAGAGTGAAATGAAGTTAAAAGGATTAAAATAACAAGAAAGGAAAGTTTAGGGACCTTTTTAAAAACATGAATTTTTAAATGAAGGTTGAATTGATAAAATTGGAAATCAGAGGAAAATTTCTAGAAATGCTAGAAATGAGTAAATATTTGGTTTGTGCATGAAATAAATGTACAAATGTAAAAGTAGTGACTAAAATGTCAACTTTATAAAATTAAGGACTAAAAAGATATTAGTCCAAAATGAAGAGATAGTATTGAAGAATTGTTCAAATGGAGCTTGAACAATTGTTTAATGTCCAAAATGGTCATTAAGGATCATAATGAACATTTGATAAATATAAGAAAGGAGAATATAAAAAGTTGAAGCTATTTATGGAAACTGTGTAAAAACTGGATTTTGGCAGTGAGTTTAAAAATTCACCGTAAAATGTACAAGTTGAATTTGGACTATTAATTTATATGGGTGAAAGGCTTATTGAATCTAGTTTCTTTCAGAACAAACGGAATCAGATTTCGAGTTTTAGATTATTTTATAGAAATAAATCTTTGAAGGTAGTATAAAGCTGTCAGAAATGAAAATTTAGATATTCTGTATCTAAAATTAGTTAGTAAGTTTGGAAAATTTATTTGAAGTTCAAAATGGTTATTAAGGACCAAAAGGAAGTATTTGACAGTATAAGGAAGGAAGGAAATTTATGGAAAATTTTATGTTGAATACTTAAATAGTCTAATTGAAATATTGTTAGAAGTGAGTCTAACAAATGTTTATTTACATGCATGTTATAAATAAAGTTGGATTCAAAACAAAAAGAAGATTTGATGTCCTATAAGGGAAAAGATTGAATAGAGCTTAGTGAGGCAAGTTAATAAATGGTCTAGGTGAGTGCATTTCTAAATGTTTGCATTACATTGAAAATGGCATTGCATTTCTCTATAAATATGATATGATACATTGCTCGACATGGCAAGCTTGATGGAATATCATGTACGAATTATTATCTGTATAAATGATAATGCATTATGCATAATGGCAATGCATGGTTATACATGGAATATGGATAATAACAAGACTAAAATGAAACAAGATACACGCTAGGGATCCAAGCCCATAGTGCAAATGTCACTAAGAGGTATTTTAATATAAGGAGCAAAGAGCGTCCTTATATGAGGAGCAAAGAGCGTCCTCCAGAGTACGTACTCAGATAGCACTATGGTGCAGATAGGCTACGGGGTTTACATGGGCCTCTAGCCAGACACGTTAATAATAATACAAGATGGTTATATGATAGATCATGAGCATGCAAATGACTGCATGATGATATATGAATCACATGATAGTGGTGATATATGATATAGATGTTACAGGATTACATGACACACGAAAAAAAAAGTTACATGTTACAAGACAGAGAAATATATGACATACATGATAGAAATATTATGATATATGATAGAAATGTTACATGATACATGATATGTAAATGATTGCATAATGAAAGCATGACCATGATAGAATACATGCAAATGTATGCATGATGAAAGCATGTCCATGATAGAGAGTATGTTATGCAATAATAGCATGATTCATATGACAGTATGATACACGGGTTGCACGATAAAAAGCATGATCATGATAGAGTATAAATTATTCAAATGATAATATGACCCAAATGATAGTCATGATATGTGATTCATATGATAGTTATGATGCATGATATATGTATATTGTGATATATTTGACATGTCATATAACACACTTTTACATGACATATTGAATTGTATTATTTCATGTTTAAATTAAATAAGATAGAATGTCTCACTAAGTTCGTACTTAGCGTGTGTTTTATTTCACACGTAGGTTCTTCAGATCAGACTTAGCAAGGAGGAGCCACTCATTTGGAAGTCAAGTTATCGGTAAGTGAAAATACATACATCTTTAAAATAGTCAAGTACTAGTGGGCATGTAATTATATTTTCAAAGAACTGTTTGGCAAGCTTTAAAAGTATAAAATTTACGAGTATGAAAGCATAAGAAATTATGAAGTATGAAAATAAAATAATGTTATTAGTACGATGAAAGTAAAATGTTTTGACTCAATGTTTAAACCTTATCACGTAAAATTTTCTATACAAGAAAGGATCTAGGCAGCGAGTGACGTTTTCACCATGAATAAATTTTATTTCAATAACTTAATTTTTTTTATACTTTATAATCCAATTCAGGGTTAAAACTAGCTACGATTGTCTAGAAATGTTTTTAGATGAATATTTTGAAAAGTGCTATTTAAAAAAAATTAGCCAGTTTTCAGTACATGTTTTAGTAGTATCTGTAATGTATATTCGTATTACGAGTATACGTTATGGTTGTTACAAATTTAAATCCCTGATCACGAGCATGCCCGTAACTTAATATCCCGAAAATCAATTATTGTTTTTAAATGTAGGTTGTCTCATTTTGGCTTGATTATCATATTGTAAGAAAGACTACTAACATACTAGGATGATGGACCCGACTTACCACGTTATCTGTGATCCAACAAATAAGATTTAACTTTCAAATAACTATTCACTCTTTATTTATATGTAAGAAAGATGTGAAAATTTACTTTGAAAAAAATAAGAAAGATTGACCTTATTGATTGGGACCATGGATGAATGGCTCAAATTCCAAATGACGACGGCGAGATCATATGGATCAAATTCATGATATGAGAAATTGGTTTCTGACATTTTGGTTGAGGGAATGAAGATGTGTGAAATCTTCTAAAACATTGTCCTTGTTGAGAAGCTACCTAAATCATGGTCAAACTATCCCAACTTCTTGAAGCACAAAAAGAGCGATATTCCTTTGAAAGAATTGATTTGTCACATGAAAATAGAGGAAACTAATCGTCTGGAAGATAAGATTTCTAATACTTTAATCAATTTCTTTTTAAGAATAACATTGTGGAATTCAATTCTGATTCAAATTTTAGTGGGTTTAATAAACGAGAGGCTTCTAAGAAGGAAGAGGTCCATACCCTAAAAGACGATGAATTTCTAGAAACTAGGGAAGGTCAAGCCACAAAGAAAACTCATCGGCTCAATCAATTGTTATGTGTATGAACAAGTTGAACACAAAGCTTACCAGTGTTAAAAATGCTCAGATCGCCAGAAATAGAACAAATCACAAGCAAACATTGTCGAGGATGCTGACGAGATTATTATTGTTGTGATGTTTGAGGCAAATCTGATGGAGAATAACACAGAATAAACTGTGGTCACTAATGCTTCCAAACAGTTTTGCGCCAACGGTGAAATGTTCATTGGATTCGAAAGCATGACAAAAGGTAAACGAGTTTATATGGGAAACTCCGGCAACTCAGAAGTACTTTGTAAGATATCTTGTATTTTGAGGTAACATACGAGTTAGGTTTTAATTTTATAGAAGTGTTTACACAGCTTGTGTATCAAAATATAACCCAATAAACATTGCTTAGATTATCATGAGCACCCAAGACCTTAGCATAATACAAGAATGACAAAATATGGATGCATCACAAATCTAGAATCTTTCAACTTTGTTTGATCAAAAGAAATTAAACCACTCAAAATTCAGAAAATAAGAGTGTTGGAACACATTAAGTATGAAATCAAAGATGTAAGAGGATATTTCTCGGGATGTATGGTTTTCACTTGATATATGAATTCAAAGCTCACACAAAATTAACTTATTTTTATCAACAAACTCGAAACACTTGTGCCGAGTATTTAGACCACGGTGTTGTCTTCGGTCACCACCTCCACCGGAGTCACCTGTTCGTGCTTATCGAATTGGCTGAAGTTGCCCTTCTGTTTAAACAGTTGGTTGTGGTGATGCCTGCAGTAGGGGCGATGTTCATGAGCTACGTAGTTTGATGGGCTGATCACACACCCTCCATGCGTGCACCTGAAACAAGCCTTGTGGTAGGAAGTGCCGTCAACTGCAACCTGAGATGAACAATATTCCTGATCAGACTTCAATTATGTTATCATCTAGACCAGGGATTCAAATAGCGGTCCGTAATAGCATCGGTTATGTTCACAATTGCAACTGGAGTATAAATCCTTGATCAGATGATGCAGTTAATGAAGTTCAATTGCTAAGAATACCTTCTCAATGGGGTAAACAGTTTTCTTGCAAGCCACACACTTTTCTTGTGTTCCAGCAAACAGCTTTGAAAGTCTGGTGTTGGTAACCTGCAGAGATCCAAACCAAATAACTTATACATAAAACACCTCCGTGATCAAGTACGGTAGCAGTGATTTAAATTCGCATGTGAGCATTTCATAGGAGTATGTGTCTGGTGTTGGTATACGTATTTTATTTTTAATTTTTTTTATCGATTCGGAATTTTTGAAAATTTGTATCTTCCTATTCATGTCTGAAAATATTTTAATTTTGAATGCTTTAAGAAAAATAGATAGTCGGAGCAATAGGGTCGGAACTGGGAACTAAGTTGATAATGGGAGGTATCTTGGTCCCTTAACACTTTCTTTGTTCAATTATTCTGTTCTTTTTAGTTTTGAAATCCCTACTGATTTTAAAGTTAAATAATTTGACTTTATAGTTTCATCCCAGTTCATATAGGTATGATTCAAGAGCTAAACATGATTTCTTTGACTTGGAAATTAATAGTGCAATTTGAGACTATGAGGGTACCTGGTCTGCTGATCGGTCTACCCTAACAGTTTTTGGAGTTCCTGGCAAAGAGAAAGTAAACAAAATAACCTATCAATAAGGCTTTGTAGCAGATATAAATTGAAAGTAAACAAGTTATAAAAATCTATATTATTCGAATCTAAAGTGAGTGTCGGATAAGAATACATGTATCGAACAATTCAAAAAATAATAATAAGGTAAAAAAAACATATTAGGAAGTAAGCACCTTCAAAACTTTTATCCAAGCTGCCTGTCCTCTTAAACAATTGGTCGAAATGTGGTTTGCAATACAAGACACCCTCAAAGGAGCAATAATTGCTTAGCTGCATATTTGTACGAAAATGTAAGCCCACAACGTATAAAATACAAGACAAGAACAAAGAAACTCAACAAAACAAAAGACCGTAATACAACTCCCAAGTTATAAACAAGGCCTTATATTTCAACATTACAATCACTATAGTTTACAGTTTTGGATTTCTTCGCCTCTGATATTTATGCTTTTATTTTCTGCAAACTTATTACGATAACATTCATTACGACTGCAACTACAATAAACATGGGCGAATCTAAGAATTTAAACTTAGTAGTTCACTGATCAATATAATAATATAGAATCAATTTACATCAGAGTAATAATATGTTAATAATGGGTAATTTTTGTGCAAACAAACATGATTTGTAGTCATAGACATAATGACATTGAAGAAACAATCTATAACGTGTAAATATATTTGAGAGATTATAACTATTAAATATTTTACATTGGTATAATTGCATTTTAAAGAATAGAAAGCTTACTCAAGTGAAATTAAGTATTGATAGTGACAATTGTTATGCAAGCAAATATGAATTTTATATTTCAAAATTGATTTGGAGTTCTAGATTTTTTAAAAAAAATTACAAAATCATAATCATTTTAGATTTTAAAAACTCAAATCAATTACAATTTATCGGAAAAAAAAAAAAATAAGATAAAATTATGTTTCAAAATGGTATGAACAAGAAGAGCTTTTCCAAATGAAAAGGGTTACACTATTAGAAAAAATGTTTTTTTTTGTGGTAAACGTGCTTATTTGAGAATTAAAAAAATATTTTACTAGTTTTAAATTTTATTTAAATTAAATTGTAATTATTTTTAAAATTTTAAATTAAAATTTTAGTTAAATTATTTGACATGAGTGTCAATATATTTATTTAAGAACCAATAGATACATTTAAATAGTTATAAAATGATAGTTTAGATATGTGTTTTGACCAAAAATAGTTTAAGAGCTCAAAATAATAATAATAATAATAATAATAATAATAATTTGATTTTTCATTTAAACAAAAAATACTTAATATTTTTAGCGTAAATTACACTGGTAGTAACTGAACTTTTAGTATGCTTTCACTTTAATCATTGAAATCTAAAAACTTTCTTTACAGTCAATACACTTTTATTTTGATTTTATTACAGCCAATGTTGTTAAAAATATTCAATTTTGGTCACCAAACTATTATTTTTTACAAATTTGTCACTAATTTTACATTTTTTTTTAAATTTCGGTCACTCACCCTTAAATAACTAAAGGGAAAAATAATAGTTCAGTGGAAAAACAGAAAATAAACAATAGATTAGTGATCAAAACATGAAGAAGAAAAAAGCATAATATTAGTAACCAAAATAGGAAAAACATAATTTTAGTGAGATTTTACCAAAAATAATAGTTCGATGACCAAAACAGAAAAAGAACAATATGTTGACAACCACAAATATAGTTTACTCAAAAAAATAATAATGATAGGTCAAAGGACCTACTATGCACTATGATAGGTTCGCCCATGACAATAAACACTATATGATCAAAATCGCCTCTAAAAATAACCGTGGTAAATATAAATTTATACCAGTAATATATTCTAAATAAAAAGGTCACACAAGCATAAATAGAGCAAAGATCAAATATCGAGAAATGTTAAATTATCTAACAAGGATCCAGGGGCAGAAGATGGCCTCAACTAAAATTTGAAAAAATAAATTTTGGTCCTTTAAAATTTTCAAACATTTTAATTCAGCCACCTCAAAAAATTTAAAAATTCTTATTAAGCTTCAAAATTTTTGAATATTTTTAATTAAATATCTCTCATAATTTTTAAAAATCCTTATCAAATCTCTCAAAATTGTTAAAAAAAATTAGTTAGACCCTAAATTATTTAAAAAAATATAATTAAACCATTTAAAATTTTCAAAACTTTTAATTTAAACCTTTAAAATTAAAAACATATTAATTGACCCCTCAAATTGTTTCGTCAAATTCCACCTCTACTAGGATTATAACATAAACATCGGGTGGTTAATAAATATTCTGATCTTCAAATTATACAATCTTGAATAGTTGGTTTCTTTCCGACCATCATTTGTACTTTCACCACCCATTTATAGGGGTAATAAGGCCAAGTTTAAGTTTCCAAATTAAAAGCCCATACGTTATTAACGGAATAGGCCCCACAACCATGAAAAATGGGTCATTCATCTTTACCAACATGGGTGAGTAAAACTCAGCTAGAAAAAAATTAAATTTTTTAATTTATATTATTCGAGTTATTTGAGTCGATTTTAATAACTCAAAAAAAAATTAGTTTGAGTTGAGCTGAAATTTACCTAACTCGAAAAATTAAATTTTATAGTTTTATGATTTAGTTCATGATTCATTTTTTCTTCAGTTTTCCCTTTATTTTAAGTCTATTTTTGACCAATTTTGAACCGCACGTTCCTAAACCAATGTAGAATACCTATTTAGCTTCAATTCATATTTTTAAAAATAAATTTCATCTTTTTGCAATTTATCCCCTTAATTTTGTATAATTTCCTGATTTCTTCAATCCCTCCTTCGTTTTAAGTCTATTTTGACCAAATTTGAACCGCATGTTCCTAATCCACTGTAGAATACCTATTTAGCTTCAATTCATATTTTTAAAATAAATTTCCTATTTTTATAATTTACCCCCCAACTTTGTATGTTTTCCTATTTCTTCAATTACTCTTTCGTTTTAAGTCTATTTTTGACCAAAATTAAATCATGTGATTCACTAACACTATATAATATCTATGTAACCCCGATTTATATTTTTAACAAAATTTGCAATTATAAAGGAAACTTGCATAATCAACATAATGTCTAACTCTAATCTCTAGGATATATTTATAGATATAATTTTTTTTATTATAAAGGAAACTTGTATAGCAACAAATCTATTCCACTTAGATTTCCTATTTTGAACCAATATCGTTAGAATAAGTTGAAAGAATTTAAATCAAAAGACTCTGACAAGGTCTAATTTAACTAGTTGCATATGAGATCTATGCATAACATGTCATTGTTTAGTGAAGGACTGTATGACATTGAGAGATTGGTCGCTAAAAGGTTTCATTGAGATCATCTCAAGTTAACAACATCTAAGATGGACATGATGGGTTACAAATTACTATGCACTGGTCTGGCTATAAACTTTAAACCCTAAATTTTAAATCTTAAATCTTACACCCAAAAGATATACACTGTCTCAATTTTCTAAACTCTAATCCTAATCTTTTAGGTTGAAACACGAAATGAGCATAGGATTTTTATTCTGACTTTTGTTTGTTTCCACCTTATTAGGTCACACACATCAAGACATGATAAGCGCAATAAACTTAGGATTCCATTAAGTTATACTTGATTGATTGGGATGCTAAGTGAGAGCCAAAACTGAATGGTTTAATTCTGGAACTTTAAGACAAGTCGTGATCCGGAAATGTCTTGCATTTTTTTAAATAATTTTTATTTAGGAGAAGAAAAAGAGAGATTTGTTCTTACTGAATGTAGAATCTACAATTTAAGAGATGAGAAAATGTCAACTGAGAGCTTTTTAACCATTTATTTTAGAGATTATTGATCGAAATGTCTTACATTTGACAAGTGGGTAAGGTTTATCTTGAATAAAACAAGGTTTGAATTATCGTATGAATATGTCGTTGCATTAAATATAATCTCAAATTAAATTATTATTATTATTAGGCTTAAATGAAAAATAAGTGCTCAAAGTATACTATTTTTAAACTTTAGGTGCCTAAAGTTTTTTTTTTATAAAAATAGGTGCCTAAAGTTTCAAAAGTTATAATTTTAGGTGTCCGGCCGTTAAAAAAATTCGTTATCCATTTAAAAAGCAACACTTGACATAAATATTGATTTTTTAATTATTTTTGAAAAAAAACTTTTAAATTTATTTTTTTTAAATCCCGAAATTTATAAAAATATTCAAATCAGTCCCTAAATCCCTAAAAATCCCCAAATCCTCACCGCTGCCACCGCTAGCCGCCATCTTCGACCACACGTGTTCGGTCCTCGAACCCAGCCGGCCATTTCTCCCAACTCGCCGTCGCCGAAAATCGGCGAACGATGTGCCAATCGAACTGTTATTTCACGTTTGACGTTCAATGTGCGGTTGACACACCGTTCGCCGGTTTTCGGCAATGTTGAGTGAGGGGAAATGGTCGACTAGATCTGGCGACTGAAAGGGTGGGGTCGGCGGCGGCTGTGAGGATTTGGAGATTTGGGGACTATTTAAAAAAATAGAATTTCAAGATTTTTTATAAAATTTTAAATTATTAAAACATAATAATTTAAAGAAATTAAAAATAAAACTTGTCAATTTTGTATTGGTTAACAGTTTTTTTAACGATAGTTGACAGCTGGCACCTAAAATTATAATTTTTGAAACTTTAGGCACTTATTTTTATAAAAAATTACTTTAAGCACCTAAAATTCAAAAACAACATACTTTAGGCACTTGTTTTTCATTTAAGCCTTATTATTATTATTATTATTATTATTATTATAAATCATATGATTCCATCAAAATGTAGATAAATTAAACCGTAGAATCAAAATTAAAAAAAATAATAACATTTTATACAATGATAACACGATTATAAATACATGTATATGTACAATTTTCTTAATGATAAAAAAGATAAAATAACATTTATGAAAGAAAAAAAAATCACAAGCGCATTAATTTTAGTGTCTATGGCTATAATTTAGAGTTTAGAGGTTAAAAATTTAGGTTTACAGGTTTAGAACTTAGGAGTTGTGGTAAGAATTTAGGGTTTATGGTTAGCATTTAGGGTTTATGTGTTATGATTTAGGGTTTAGAGTAATATTATTAGAGATTTATGTTTTAACCTATAAACACTAAATTATATCGCAAAACCTAAATTTTAAATGTAGTTATCAACCAAACTTCTACTCTCTAAACCCTAAAATCTAACCCTAAATCCTAAAACTAAGGCGTTTGTGAAAACTTTTTTATTTCAACCGCATTTATATGGAATAATTACCATAACTAAATTACCCCTAACATGAACCCCGAAGATATTGATTAGTTGTCTAATAATCAACTATACAAAATTATAAATTGAGTAATGCTATAGTGATGAAAAAGGAAAGAAAAGAAAATATAAATAATTTATCGAATTACTCCTAAAATAAATTTAAAAACATTGATCAGTTGTCTACCAAATTTTAGTAATACCATTCAAAGATTGCTTTTAATCATAGCTTTAAACAGAGACCAAAGCAAAGAAGGGCGGGCATGGTCCTTGCCCCCTTGTTAATGATAATTTTACACTTCTAATCCCTCTCTAGTATTAAACTTTTTAATCTTTTCACGAGGTGAAAAATTACATTTTTAGTCCTCCTAAAAACAATTATTTAATTTAAGTCATTTCAAAATAATTTCTTTAACATGAACCCTGTAAAATTTTATAATCTTATTTCGACTTCTCCTACGTTAAGTTCTCGGCTTGATTATAGATACGCAGATGATTGCCTAAACGAGAAAAGCTTGGGATTTGTTCCAGATATTACTATTGCTGTACTGATATAAATTCTGCTGTTTGTTTATCTTCTCATGAACATCCTTATTGTTTAATTTATAAGATTTTCTCTAAATATTTCATTTCAGATTGCAGGAAGCTTTTGAATTTTGATGATCTCTTTCTATCTATACACATAAAAAGAAGAGGGGGGGTCAAAGTTGATAACAGAGAATCCATGGATCATCAGTCAACAAAAGCCAAAACCCCAGAATTAAGCACAGAAACAAGACATGATGTAAACTACACGAGATGAGAAATACCTTAAGGGTTCCTTTGCAATGATGGCACCTGAAGCAAGCTCTATGATAAACTTTGTTGTCAGCAGTGAGTTGATCAACCCAGTAAACTGTTTTCTCACACGCCTTACACTTCTGGGTTGTCCCTCCAAAGCTTGCCATGACGCTTTCAGCCCCCACAATAGGATCAAAATTTTGAAACTCGGTTGGTGTTTAAGCCCAGATCAAAGATAACACCTTTTTCCTTTTCCTTTTCCTTTTCCTTTTTGTTCTGGTTTTGGTTTTGGTTTTGGTTTGTAAATAATGAAAACTATGTGCTTTGGCTGTATTATTAAAAATTCTTTTGTCTGCGATTACAGCTCAGATGTCAGTCTTTTTGACCAATTACAAGCGCTAGCTGTCCACATTTGATTCTAAAATCAATAGCCTTTTTTCTCTTTTTTTATATGATATATAATGTGGTTTAAATCAAATGGTATTATTGTAGGTTTAAAATAAATTTAAATTTATTTTTTCTTAATATCACAGTAATAATAATTATATATCAATCAAAGCAATTCATCATCTTTTATTGACGTTTGAAATAGTGATTCCAATACAATTGTGCCACTTTTGGATTGCGAATCTTTGCACAAATCTCTCCATAAACGCGTGCACTACACATCAGTTTAATATTTACGAGTACATAACTGTCATTTCTTAAATATTTATACATCTATTATCTGAAAAAACATATCTTTTGAACAAAAACACAATAAGTTTTTATCAAAATTTGAATAGCTCCGGAGAGAATACAGTGACTAATTTTTTCACGTTCTGTTCGTTTAGATTAGAGGCGGATTCTGATTTAGAGTTTTAAAGCTATTCCATGTCTAAGGTTATAATCAAACTTTCGACTACTGATTAAGATAAGAAAGACCTGTACCATCTCATTTAAGCTACGTGATTCCTTGATTAGGCTTTAAGTTTGTTTCATTATTCCTCAAAAAAGTGTTAATTTTATGGGTGGAATTTCAGAAGTTAGATTCTAATGGTAAAAAAATTAGATTCAGTAAATAGCACACCTTAATTGTCATGCATGGACTCACTCAGGTGAAGGAGTATATAAGAAAAAGGAAACCTGAGTTGTCAATATCTATAAATAAATCAAACAAATAAACTTCTTTATAATAAAAGAAATTTACATAATAACCCATCAATTATGACTATTCTCGACAGTTCGATTCCAACTTCATCATCACGCAGCACGAACTAAATTCCATCAATGTGTAAACTCTAGTCGATCTCTCAAAGGCTAATTTCACTCTAGCATATTTAATTACTTTAAATAATTAATTTAATATTTTATAAATAAAAATATATATAATTTAAATTTATCAAACACATTATATTCATTCTTTTGTTAAAAAAATACTTTAAATATAATTAAAATAATAAGCGATGGCCTCTAATTTGAAGTGAATGAATTAATGAGAGAACGAGTAATACAAAAACACAAAATTCATACAAGGTAAAAAATAATACCCTAAACACATTCTTATATAAAGTAGAAGGCGAGGGGATATTAAGTTGAAGCTTATGTTGTTCTCCCTGAGTCGGCTTGGTGCACACCATGAGATAAGTTTGCATTGCAGTTAGTTCTATTTTATTTCTAAAAATATAACTTAGATTAATGTCACAAATTAACACTTACTACGACATACATATTTTTCAAATTATTTCGAGCGGTTAAAACCAATCATAATAAAATTTTCACAATTATTTTGTGAAATGTCACAATCTCTAGAAGAAGTGATTAAAGCTCTCAGTTGACACCCTTCTTTCTCTCTAGGTTGTGAGTTCAAAACTCATTAGGAGCAAATTTTTTCTCTCCTCCCTTAAAAAAAACAACTATTTTGTGAAATTAATTTTCTTGTCTGATGCAACCAGTAATTTAAACCACGCCTTGAAATAAAATCGAAAGAAGAAGAAAACCCAGAAATAAAGATGTATAAAAATAATCAAGGCAGAGTAGGTTAATTAGTTGCTCTCCCCATAAATGATAAAATAAAATCTGAAATAAAGACCAATCAAAATAACCGTACGTTAATTAATTTCATCTCCACAAAATTGATTGTGTTTGAATACTACCAAATATATGACTTGTTTCGGTGCTCTTTAATTGAAAAATAACCCTCAAACAATTTTCTAATTCGGCAACTAATGATTCATATAGAACTATTGATCAACTCAGTCGGATCATATTCAAATATAATTTTTATATATTTTTAATATTTTATATTTGTTTGAATTAGAGAGTTAAGATTGAGAGTCAAAAAAAATAAACATAAATATTTAAAAAGTATGAGTAAATTTATAATTAATCCATTTATATATAAAAATAACAAAGGAAAAAAAATTGGGAGTGTGGCATGGCCCCTCCCACTGGTTCAAGTCCAATCTAACTTTAAATATTGGCCTTACGTTTTACCCACTCCACTCATATTTGTAAATTGCAAACCTAAGTTTTTTTGGCTTGTCCATATTACTTTTTTTATTAAAAAACAATTATGTTCTTTTAATTTTATATATTTTTCCTTCATTAATTTTCTTTTACTCTTTTAAACATTATAGTTTTATGTATTATTATACAATTATTTTTTATAATATAAATTTGTATAAAATAAAACAATAATATAATCTGTTAGAAATTTAGGCTCCGTTCTGCATTACTTTTTAAAAGTGTTTTTAGAGATATAATCATTGTTAAGCCAAAAACAATAAAAAATATATAACTTTTAAGACCAAAAGTGTTTTTTAATTTTGTTTGAAAAGTGGATATTTGAAAAAATAGAAAACAACGAAGAATACGTGTTTAGTTGTAAAATTAAAAAATGATATTTAGAAATAAAAACAAAAATAAGTGGATATTTGAAAATATAACAAAGATGTTTTTATTATTTTTATTGAAAATATTTTGGGAAAGTGAAAAATATAAAAAAAACAAGGGTTTTTTAATTTTATCTTCATTTTAACCTGAATTTAAATCCTTCTAATGCCATTTTTAAAACTATGATTTATTTATTCATATTTTATTTAATTATTATAATATCTTTTAACTATATTTTATTTTAATTATCTAATAATTATTTTTTCATTTATATTTTGAAAAACTAGATACCAAATACATTTTTACTATTTTCATTTTTAAAAGTTTTTCTAAGTTTAAACGCTTTGAAGGTATATAATACATTTCCAGCTCTCGTAACTCATGTGTAGACTTATTCAACTTCACACAATAACATTTGTTATTGTTAACACTTCTGTGATAAATTTACTCGTATTTTATGTAAATATTTTCGGATCAAGTTATTTCGGTGATTCAATATGATATTTTTTTTTAATCTGTGATTTCAATGATGAATGTTACAAAATTCTTCCATAATGAACTTAGATTGCACCAAAAAGGAAAGGGAAGGACACTATGGATAAGCTCAAATGACTTCTCACCATCCAAAATTACAAAATTTTCCAAGTCTTTACATGTTTCATTTGTGTGATCAAAGGGCTTTGATTCCCAATGATTTCCATTACTGTTTGATTAACAAAATGAGATACTCATTCAAATGGATTTACGTGGAAGATTTGAGAAGTTTTGGAAAACCCAAAACCAGACTTATTGCGGGCACCTGCACTATTGAATACGACGTCGTATAGACCGAGAGTGGCTTTTCCTCTATTACCCATTTCTTGCTTGCAAAGACAACCCTGCTGCGCTAAGGAACAGAGTCTATAAAATTCTCAAAGAAACAAAGAAAAACAACATAAGCGAGAAAGATGGAGGGATCAAAGGCGATTCAGCACGAAATTGGAGGAGTCCAGAACGACGCTCTTCGGTTGGGTCTCCACGGCGTTAAGAGCGACCTCGTCGGATCTCACCCTCTCCAATCTGCTTACGATTCTGTAATCTTATCCCCCCTTCCCTCTGTTTGTTTCCCGAGAAAATACATGCAAGAGATATTGGAGTTTACTATTCTTTTGTTTGTGCTTTAAATGTCTCTTTGCCTTCACTTCTCAGATCTCGAACGCGCGCGTTAGCATTGTTAATTTGCCTGTTCTTTAAAAAAAATTGTTTTAGGGTTTTGATTATTGAAAAGGGAAAAAGAAGAGAAGCTAGATAGTTCTTATGAAATTAAACAGTTATTTTTATGGGTTTTGATTTAAGATTTTTAATTAGGTTATGAGGGTAGTATTAGGATTGGAATACTATTTACTTATGTGGAATTTTTTTTCTTTTGTAGGCAAAGAAAACGCAGGAGGAGATGAAGAGGAAAGTCCTGGCCAATACTTATGGAACATCATTTCCACTTAAGATGGATCTCGATAGGCAAATTCTATCGCGGTATGACCTCTATTTTTTACTCTTTTAAAAGAATTACTGCTCTTCTAAATCCCAGTTTTGAGCTGTTGATGCTTAACAAACTGCTTTAGACCTGTCTGCATTATTAGAATTTTGTCTTCCCTGATAAAATAATTTTATGAGCTCTTTTTCACTGCCGTCTCTTTAATGGCGCAAACATTGATATTACAGTTGGAAGAGAATTAGAATAAGGAACTTGAATAATTATTTTTAGATCAAAGTAGTGAAGAAAACCAAGAGGCTTGAATTGTTCTTGAAAAACTATAAAGTGAAATTTTCAGCCAAGTGAAAAATACTTAGAAAGTAAGTACTTGGATGAAAAATATAAACAATTCATGCAAGTATACGGCAAGTGCAATAAGTAAAAGAGTAGGGCAATGAGAGCTAACGCCCGCGCGCACACACACATAAATATACGTAGAGAGAGAGAGTTTCTACCCTTTCTTTAGGCACCTGCATCCTTGTTTTTGTGGCTTTCCTTGTCATGTGCTCAACAGACAAACTTGATTTTTTCTTTTTAACAATTTTACCTTTTTTCAAGGTATAACTTGTAGAATCCCCACCTCTTCTAGGTTTAAGTAGTACTTTGTATCCAAGGTTCTTCCCAATTTGTAGTCACTTGAGAGTCTTGTGCCCCTTGTATTTCAAAGATTTCTTGCAAACTCTTTAGCGCTTCTAAAATGTAGGTATTCGGTACTTTTTGGGTACAATGAAGAGACGACGACAATAATATAACAAATGAATCCAAACGAAGGCTTGTGTGGAAGAAGCATAGATCTTCTTGTCTTATGGATTTTTTTCAAAAAAATCTCTGCATCTTTTTTTTGAGAAAATTTCTCGGCGTCTATTTGAAATAGGAAGAAATGTTAACTACTCTGTTCATTTTTCCATGTTATAACCATTTTAATATGTTGCATATTTATAAAAAAAAAATTGATTATGACTCATTAATGATCCATGTTATATAGAGTTGACACATTTGTGTTTCATGTTGTGTTAGTGTTTATTTTATGTTTGGGAACATAGATTGGAATAGTAACTAACTTTCTTCTTTAATGGTTCTAGAGAGGGTATGGATTTCGATCAGACTGATTAGAAAAGCCTAATAAAACCTAAAGTGAACTAAGATACACCAAGAACCATTCAAGCTAGGGTTGAAACTTCAGTATAATAATTTCCAGAATTCAGTGTGGAATACCTTTTTAAGTATATTCTTTGAAAAATTATGCAGGTTCCAGAGGCCATTGCTCCCGTCTTCAATGCTAGGATTGGAGGCGTTGACAGGAACTTTAGATGAATTTGGCTTTGAGGATTATCTGAACGGTATGACAAAATAAGCTCCCTTTTCCTTGTAACTTCATTGTATAGATTTGTGTAGTATGTTTTGTGGGTTAGCGGAAATTCAAAATGAGTGGTTGTTGGTTGCAGATCCTCAAGAGTCGGAGAGTGTGCGGCCACTGGACTTGCACCATAGCATGGAAGTCCGTCTCGGTCTCTCCAAGGGACCGGTCTGCCCTAGTTTTATGTGAGGTTTTCACCCACTACATAAATGTTATCACATATTGAACTTGTGTTTTTCACTTCCTTTTTAACGTAAACTTGCACAATCAGCTTTTTATTGTGCTTGGTTCAAATTTATGAAATAGTTTTCATGTTTTGGATAAATTACTTGTTTAATTAGGTTTGTTTTTAGTCATTCCGCTATAAAAAAATTACAAAAGTTGACTAATGATTTCAGGTTTGGCCAAAGGTGACGTGCTAATAAAGTTAGTTGTCAACGGTTGCATATAGTTTGAATTTGGTGTTGATTCTAAAAGTTCAATTCTTTGATTCTAAAAATAAAATATTTAGTTTATTAATTAATACCATTAAAAAAAGATGGTTGACAAAACTAAAAAACGGAAAACATAACAAATCCCTGAAAAAAATTACGCCTGTCGATCTAACCTTTAGACTCCTCACCATTGCAGCCAATGTTGTGATCACCAATTCGCTATCCCAAGAACCCTCTCTTTTCCAAGTAAAACTTTTGCCAAGGCTTTCATGAGTTAAAAATCATAGAATAAGGACTTATTTGACGAAAAAAAAGGTACAAGGGTTTGCTTACTCAAAATATAATACTTTAAGATCTTGTTTAATGTATGTGAAAGCCGATGAACTTGGAGCACGCAGGCAATCTCTTATTATGAAAATTCGGTCTATATTAAAGTGACAAAGTTGATAAAAACCCAAATCCCAAATCAAATAATAAGTATTTATAATCATATTGCTAATTTAATTTTCTTACAATATAGTTCTGTTTATTTAATAACCCACTCTCTTTTTTATTGTGTGCGCACAAAATTATTATAGATCTTTGACACAATATGTCAATACCTAGATTATCCAAACTTTTTTGGCTCTTAAATCAGATGGTATGCTACACTGACAATGTTACCAACTGAAACTAAACCCAATCGACAAAAGTTAACTATCTTTTTTTCATATAAATCTAATTATTTTCATTTCAGTTAAATATAATTGTTTGTGCAATCAAAAGTACTTAAAATGACATCACGTTTGTGTCTGAAACACTGTAATGGTCTGCAAAAATTGAACTAAAATCAAATTTTAATGTATACAAATACACAAAGCTAAAGTTCATATCATACTGAACGAAGAATCAAAATTTCATAAGATTATCTCATAAAAAAAAGAGGAAAATATGATGAGTAAACATTAGATATAGAAGATAATTTCTACTTCCATGTATTAACATGTAGTTTCTGTCTTTCTTATCAACTAATTCATTCTCCAGTTGTTTCATAGGTAAAGAACTACATCACTCGTTGGGTTTTACAGGGGAAACTCTATTCCGCTATTAGTCCCATGTGGCTTTGTCCATCGGTTTTTCCGTTCACCGGAATGAGTGTAGCAAGAATCATGAAACCGCCCACAACAACAATCAAAATACCCAAAGAGTTTACGAGCAAAGCCTCGGTGGAGTAGCGTGATATTACCTGGTTAGTTTGAAGAAATGTAAGCTTTTCTAAGATACCCGTAGTAGCAGTGGCGATGGCAATGGCAATGGCATATGCATACATCCCAAAGAAAACATGCCATGGCAACAAGGCAGCCCTGCTGTTTCTTGACCCGCCCGGATACCAAAAGGTCACGAATCCAGCTGCCCACTGTCCATACCAAATTGAAAGCAAAACACAAACATCACTGAGCAACTGCAATACTTCAAAGCAGCCATACACCGGTAAGACTCAAGATAAAAGCAATGCATTGTATGGTAAGATGAACTAATTTTTTGAAGCTTTTCGTCCCCGGAACAGTCTTGTATACCAGTATGGCTGCATTAATCATACCAAACAAGTGACAGAAGCAGGGTTGTAAAGGATCAAGAAAGCAATCTCATTCAAAAATCCATAAAATTCTTCATTCACAATTCTTGAATTAAATTTCCTGTAGGAGACATCGTTTCATGGCTACATGACAGAACACAAAGATAACCCCATGCTTATGGAAAATCAAAGAAGATAAAACTCTGAGCAGATAATTTATGTACAATCTGCTTACTCCCCCTGAACAATGGGAAAAGAGTAAATGAACCTAAATAGTATATAGCCATGCAGCTAGTATTTGGCTCAGTTGGTTGCAAGAGTGACTCAAATTGTCAATAAAGAGAACACAGTTTTTATCTACCATGGAAGACGACTAAGATAAAGTTTTAACTACCATAGAATACTCAAATTCAAAACAAGACGAAGGCTCCATAGAGGCTCGATAACATGTTGAGGTTTCATTATCTTATTGGTTCCATATCACCTATAATTCATTGTATAGGATTATAGTAATATAAACCAACAATTGAGATCCAAGTCGAAATCAACTAAATCCGTTCTTTCAAGTTGTAGAAACAACAATATTTCTGAAAATAATTTGGGTGTTGCCATATTTGAGGAAAAAAATATTGACAACAATATTTAAGTAAAAAAATCCGACTCCGCCCATGGCCATATATCGAAAATGCCCCCATTTATTGATTATATGGGATTTTTTACTTAAATATTGTTGTCAATATTTTTTTCTTCAAATATGGCAACACCCACATTATTTCCGAAAATAATATTGTTTCTACAATCACTTAAAAGACGGATTCAACTGATTTCAACTTTAAACAGTAACTTGAATATTTTGAATAAAAAAATCAAAGACGACATCAGAAGACTCCGACTTCAGTATAAAACACTATTTAAAGTCGAATTCTCTTGCCTTCGACTTTAATATTTTTAATCTGAAAAATATGTTTATCGTTCAAAGTCAAATTTAGCTCAATTCGTCTTTAAAATATATTTTAAAAATTGTTTCGACTAGCACCATATTTTAAGAAAAAAAGAACTTAAAACAATATTTAAGTAAAAAATCCGATTATATGTTCACGTGATATAAATAGAGATGATATGAAAATCACAGACAACAACACAGAATGAAACCAATTAAACAGCTGCCAGGCTGTCTATTTCCCCGTTCAATTAATATCGAAAATACCCCATATATTGATTGATTATAAAATATCACTATTTCAATACAAACAATCAAACGAAAACAGTAAACTGTTCTCAAAAATATTGTTCTTCATTAAAAAAATAAAATAAAATAAAATAAAATAAAATAAAATAAAATAAAAGCAAACAAAACGAGTTGACTCACTCAGTGAACCACAGGGGGATTTTAAGCGAAGGCACAACCACGGCGCGAAAACCCGAGGCGTGACTTGTCCCTGTCAAACTCAAACAAAAACCCTTGTTGCATCAGATTCCCTATCACCGAAACCCCCATTCCTTTGCCAACCAGCTGCACCGCCAAGCACTTTATCCCTTCCTCCGTGTCGATGAAGTAATTCCTCGGCGGCGGCTTTAACACGGACCCTCCGCTCAGTTCCAAACTCAGCCTTGGTAGCTTCGGCCTTGCCTCCCTTGTTACATTGAAACACAAGTCGAAACCCGGTGTTAGCTTCCTCGGACTCGGTAGCTTCACTCTTCGCTTAATCGCTGCTAATATCTTAACGTAGGCTGCTTCGGGTAGAAATGTTAAAGTGGTCCCCGAGTCCACGATGGTGCCACCGTTTCCGAGCTCGTCGAGGGACCATACTGAAGGGTCGATCCGTAGCTTGGCGCGGTTGATTTTCACGCTTTTGATCTCAATGTAGTAAAATGTGGGAGATAATGGGTTGATAAGTAATGGGGTGAAGCTCATTTTGGGGTTACTTGAAATGGTGTTTTGTTCGTCGCCGATGATGAGATAGCTCGTCGGAGGTGGAGATAAGGTGTAGTCCATGAGGCAATACGAGAACTTGTTGCCGAAACGGCGGCCAAGTTGAGAAGCAAAGGAAATAGGGCCACGGCCTAACCCCATCACTCCATGAGCGCCATTGAAGCTGGCGCCAGTGACGCTTGGACCCGAGATCTGGAACCCGCACCCAAAAGAGAGATTCTCAAGCTTGGCCTCCGTGCCGGAGCTAGTGTTTAAGGTGGTCGTGTCTTTAGAGAAGAAGCCGCTGGTGGTGGAGCCATCAGAGTAGGAATATTGGTAACGACAAGGGCTGTGGAGTCGGGTTCGGTTGCAGGGGTTGGGATCGGGATGGGGGACGAGGCTACATGCGGAGTCGAAGCAATGGTGGGGAAAGAAAGAAGAGGAATGACGGGCGAAGAATGTGGAGGCCGGAGAGTGGAAGGAGGAGCAGTTGTGGCGGCAGGCGGAGCAGGTAACCCAAAGGAGGTCACTCCCGGTGTCGGCGACGAGGAGGAGGGGTTGGGGTGGGGAGCCTAAGCGAAGCTCCACGAAGTACTGGCCGGAGCCTGAAGGAGCTCCGGAGACAACGGGTGAGCTGACGAAGCCGTGTCGGGTTTTGAGGCGGTGAATGTCGGAGAGGAGGGTTTGGGTGGGGGAAGGGGGTGGCGTTTTGTGGATTAAGGGAAGCTTCAGGTAGTCGCCATTGGTGGCGGTGGCTGAGATAAACCAAAGGGGGATGATGAGGAGAGAGAAGGGAAAGCTCGGGCTCATTATGAGAGGGAGCGGCCTGATGTTTGGATAGCTTCCCCCTTGTCTTTTGATTTTCAATCCCAAACTGTAAATATAACACAAAATGCGTAGTATTTACCTAACGATTTTTTTTTTTTTTACGTATACAAATAGTTTGGTATAACTTAAATAAATGTAAAGTTTGAATTTTTATGTATATAAAAAAAACTGAGAGATTCATCCATCAAAATTAAATCCGTAAAACTGTCTAAACTAACCGGGATAAAATCTTAAAAAAACTGGGGAAAACAAAATGCTTATGATGTTTAACTTGATGGAATCAATTTGCAAGTCCCTGGAAAACAAAATGCTTATGATGTTTAACTTGATGGAATCAATTTGCAAGTCCCTGAAATTAAAAGTTCTATACCTGGGTTGGCATCCTTAGTTAAAATTTTATCCACTTTAGTACTAACATTAGGCCCAGTTGTAAAATATCAACAACCATCTAAATGTCATGTCATTAACAGTTATCTACACTGATAATTTTAGGGGGGAAAAAAAGAAAAAATCTTCTTTCGTTCTTTTACATCTTAGAGAGATTTTAAGAATCAAATTCCCACATAAGATTGAAAATATAGGCTAGGTTTATTTGCCAACTTTTGGTTAATTGCACCTTCAGTTGCTAAACTTTTGAACCACTCAATTTAGTCCTGTGTGACCCATTAGACATTAGGCTCCAATCATGTTGGCAACATAACTTGTGGACTGGGACACTCTCTACTGCTTAAGTTAGTCAATAAACTAAGGTTTTTTAAATATATTTTTATGTCTATTTTACGGTATATGTTAATTTCCAAAATTTAGTAAAGAAAAAAAAAATAAAGAGAATGAAGTTAGGGTTTGGAAAGATGAAGATGAGAGAAAAGTACCGGTCATTTATTCTTGGTGTAGAGTTTGACAATTATTCAGGCTAGTAATACTTTAAGGATGCGTTTGGTTCACAGAATATAAGATTACCTCTAGAAATAAGATTCTTGGAATGTAACATTACCTGACATGTTACTGGAATGTTACATTACCTTGTTTGGTTTATTTGGTAGGAATATAAGATTGTTATGTTTGGTTGGAGGTATAAGATTATCTGAAAGTGAAATTTACTAAATTGTCTAAGTGTTATATTTTCTTTTTCACATGTTAAACTTTCAATATTAAATTAAAAATATATGCACAAAAAGTAATAGAATTTTTTTTGTTACACTATCTAAAATTGCAAAAACTATATATTTATAATATTATTAATATAATTATTATATTAACTATTTTAAAAATATATAATTTATATTTACATAACCTCGTTACCCTCTATTAAAATATTTTTATGAATTTTTAAATGTTAAACTTTAAATATGTTAATTTTTTTTATTACTTGTGACGGATTGTCAAGTAAATTAAAATAAATAATAAAATAAATCTAAAAGTTGTATAATACTGAAAAGAATTTATATCATAAGTTTAACTTACTAAAATGTTATATAAGATGATAAACATCTTATAAATCAAAGAATAAAATTAAAAACATCAACTCTTAACTTATTAATTTTCAAGCAATATACAATCCCAGCATATAACCTATAAACGTCATAAATATAATATTAATGAAAATATATTAAATATTAAAATAATATTTAAATATGTATAACACCATTTTAATATTAAGTTAATATTGAATAAAAATATTTAATTAATTTACACCACACATATTTAATAATCTAATTAAATTCAATAAAGGATCAATGTGAACAAAATTCATTAATATATGGGCAATATGGTCCTAAAGCATAAAAATTGACAAATACCTAAGAAATTCAAGAAAATTATATTCCCACCATTTAATAAAAAAAAACGTTATTGTTGGGAATACAATATTACCCCTTGGAGAGAGTGCTTCATAATTAAATGTGGGTATGTGATTACGAAAAAGATCATTCCTCTAGATAATGATCTTTTTTGCGAACCAAAGGTCCCCTAAACACCTAAAAATATATAATTTAGACACTTTATTTTACAATTAAGTCTGGGAAAAATGCAATTTAATGATGTATTTTTTTTTTGTTGAAAGATGGTGCAATTTAATGATGTAATTAGAACGAGGGAGGGACGTTTTGGGGATTCAAGATATTTGAAACTTTGGGTTTGATTTTGTGTTGGCTGCTTAAGGCTGGGCCCTTCATCTACTGTTGATGGTTTTGTTATGGCCTTTCACGTTTGGGTTGCTCTTTATGTTGTTCGTTTCATATTATAATTTGTGAGAATAGGTTTAAGTGTATTTGAGGTATTTACAAGGAACTTCCTTTGACTAGGGGAACATTGCTTTCATGAATGGCCTGTGGATTTCAGATTTCACATGGGAGGTTTGTTTAATTGTAATTAGAATCTTAACCTATGGTGTCTTGAACTGTTTTATTTGGATAATAAAGCTTGTGAAAAGTACCTTTTTTTATTTGAATGACATGATACAAATACATGATGGAATGTTATTTTATAAATTAATATTAGATTTTATTTATTTATTTATTGGGGAGGATAGGGATCAGACTCTAGACAAGTGAGATGTTAGTATCATTTAACAACTAAGACAGTGAGATTATCTGCAACATTGTTCTTTAAGTTTTCTATTAAAACGAGCCCAATGACTAATCTTTTGTGTTTTGTTGGCTCACATAGGTTAATATTAATCACAAATTTTAAAACTATTCTATGCATAGGGTGAGAATCAAACCTTTAACCACCGGTTCAAACCTATCCTTATTCATGATCGAGAATTCGATTTTTACCAAAAATTAGAGCAATTCTAAAAGTTCATAATATAAAATGGATTTCTTAGCTCATATTTGATTAGATATAATTGGAATAAAAGTAAAAACTTATAATTTAAATATAATTTTTTATGCTATCAAGGTTTGATCTTCTGTCTCTATAACTAAAAGTACAAACATTTTACATCAGACAATATATGTGCATTAATTTGATGAGATCAAAGTTTAAGGTTGATTGATCAACGTTCACATTAAGAATGTTGAAAAGGTTGGTGGAAATCAAATCACCTAAGCAAACAGAACTCTTCTCCTTTCAGAAAAGAGGGAAAAAGGGGTCAACCTTTATGATGGGCTTTTAAGAAAGCGGCAAGACATCATCATAAGTTATCAAATCAATTTTGGTCCTGGAAAGCAAAATTCTAAAATTCGGATACCACAATTAACTGCGAGAATTAAGACAATTGGATTGACAATGTGCTCTTTTTTACTCTCTTTCTAAATATGCGTGTCACTTTTTATAGTCTCAAAAATTCTATGAATGGATACTCCAACCCCCCAACTTTGCCTTCCTTTTCACTCCAACCATCAATTTTTCCTTCCTTTCGTTTTCATCTCAAGATAAAGCAAAGTTGTCATGTTTTCTTAACAAGTTTCCCAGGTTTGAAAAAGAAAACAATTGATAATTCGCCCAGACTACATGATAAGTTCCATAAACAATTCATTTTTCGTGAAACTTTCCCAGCCTACTTTATTTGAATTCTTAGTTTGTCCCTGTAGTATTTTTTTTCTTCCAATTTGGCTTCTATACTATCATTTTATCTTATCACTTTATCGCATCACTATTTCCTATGTAAATATATTCAACCGACAAAAATGTATATTATCACAGATATTATTAAAGACAATATTCTAGATTGATTTGATAGAGCTATGAGATTGATTCGAAAATTTACATGTACGACAAGTACAATTATATTGATAAATGATTTATGAAGATATCAATAATATAAAATGTTATAAAAATGTATAAAACTACTCCAATTATTTAAGACTGTACTTCTTGAATGTTATTGAATAAGACCATCCTTAAAATATGTACTTACTTTGAAGAAAGCTAAGTGCGTATATGTCCATTATGAATGTAGAAGGTTCGTAGGACAATTAGTGTACCATAGAGTCATGGGTTTAGCAAGAACTTTCTATATTCATATTTCATGGTTTAAGATGTGAGATGTCTCTCCTAACCTTCTTCAAAATAAGAATAAAGTCTTGAGAGAGTGTTGTATTTCAACGACATCTAACAAAATATAATTATTTTATATTATCAACATGAGGTTCTAAAACATCATTAAATATAAGGATAGATCAAGAGATGTTGAGGTGCGGTCGCACATTCTGAAATTTTAAATTCTCATCTAGTTTAGATATTTTTTTTGTATTTTTTGTTGGTGATTTAATTTTACATCCTTAAAATTTTATAATTCTACATCCTAAATTTAAAGATATTTATATTGTTCTATCTTATATGAAATCGGATCATGGTATGAAAATATAATTATAACTTAATTAGACAGCAGCTTTAGAAATAAATTTAAAAAAGCCCACATATATGACAAAGCCTGGCAAGTGAGACCTAGTCGGTAGATGCCAGCATTTTGAGTTTTCTAAATAGATGGCCTTCTTCTAGCTTTATTTTAATAATCCAATTAGTTAATAATTTTTTAAGTTTGTAGCACATGAATTTATATTTTAAACTCTTTTATTTCTAAGTTCCCTCCTTGATGTGGACATGCATGCCATTAACATACTAATACTCTCACTCCACTTGTAATGCAAAAAAGTCATTTTCTTCATATTATATTGGGAATATCTTGATTGAGTTTTTACAATTATAATCTCCTTATTAGAATTATATATTTCTACATGAAAATTAATCGATATCCATACAATGCCATGTAATATAATCATATAATATATATTTTTAGTATATTTCATGTTTGTTTTGCAATCCATAACAGAATTTTTTTAAAGATTGTGATTATCCGTTAAAACAATATCGTTTTTAAAGTTTAAATCACGAGCCTCGTATTGTTTTGTTAACCAAATTTACAAGCATTAAAAAAATTACTATTGATTTTTTTTACCAAATCTGTTATGAAAGGATAAATTGTAAAATCTTATATAATCATAAAGTTTTTGAATAGTCTAAAAGTAATTACAAGAAAATATTTTTTTCATATATATTCTTAACCCTTTAACAATGCACACACACCTTGCAGACAAAGCGATTGAACCCGGGTCTCCGAAGATGAACATCATCCATTTTTCCACTGGGACCACTTGTTGGGTTCAAATATTATAATATTATTGCATACATGATATCATTGAGTTTTTTATTGCATACACAAACAATTACAATTATTTGTACCTAACATTGAAAATGATACATTTTTGTTGAAAATCATAATCCATGTATCATAATACAAATTAATATAATGTTACGAATATACAAAAATAAAAATGCTAGTTAATCAAAACTCCACAATAAAAAAAAAACACTATAATTTTACGTGAAAAATTCTAAGAGAATAAAAAACAAAAAGAAAAATTCACTGTTATGTCAAATAGTACAAGAGGATTGTCAATATGCGACTAAGGTTTAATTTTGACCTTTATCCATTTACAGGGGTAATGACTTGAAGAAATAAATTTTAGCCTACAATAAGTCTTCTTAGATTACATATCCTCATTTTCTTCTATTCTTTTTCACCAATTAGACCTTTGGATTACAAACTCTAACATATATGATTTTAAAATTCATCCAATTATAAATATTTAAAGTTGAGATTCATTTATTGACCGAGTGGCCAAGAATATTCATGCTGTTCCATTTTATAAAGGTTCGAATCGTAGTATTTACATTGAGAACGTAATATTTTCTTCCATGTACGGTAGATATAAGATGCAATATTTTCTTCTATGTATAGGTTCGAATCATAGTATTTTATAAAAATAAAAGTTATGCTCAAAATGGCTCGCATTTAATAGGTTAATTAACTATAATCTTCCATGTATGGTAGGTTTAGGATGCAATATTTTATAATTATTCCCTTTTAATTATCATTTTTTTTTTCTAAATTAGAAAACAATTTCGATTTCTATGGTATGTTGACATGCATATATTGCAAGCTTTACTTTTTATTATTAATTATTCAAATGTAACGCATTAATCTTAGTCCAGTTCAGATGTATATTCACGTGAAATATAAAACGAAAAACATTTAATAATGTAAAAATTAAGAGAAAGAGTAAACATGTGAAAGCTTGTTAAGCTGGCATAAATTTAAAAGAAATAAAAAAGAACAGGGGTTAGTTATAACTCATATTTCCGTTGGAACACAGGTGGGTTATTCCCCGTGTCCTCTAATCAATTCTCGTTTTCCATTCTTTAAAGACTAACCGACACTTCATGTTACAAAGAATTTGATTTTGGGTGTGATTCCAAATCCAATCATTTCAATTTTATTTCAAATTCCATTGGGGTTTTATTCTATAAATATCTAGTTCGATTAAAATGCTAAAATTAAAGTTTAAATTTGACTTGAAATCTTTTAATCGCAATTAAAAAATAATTAAGTTTGTGTCTATCTAAATTAAAGATTAAGATGTTCAAATCTGATTTATTTGTGCTTGAATTGAGAGTCACTTAACATTTGTGTCTTTTTTTATATATAAGAAAAAACATGACACAAATATGTTATTTACCCTAACCACGTATAGTAGATCTCAAGACTTGCTCGAAACTAGAATTAGTGATTTGTTTATACGATCCAATAAATATAAGTAAATTATTTTCTTACCAAACTGATTAGGAAGTGATTAGTTTGATTAAAATTTGAATTAAATATATAATTAAACTGATTATTTTTTCTTTCGAAATTAGGGTATTACCGTTTATAGTAGTGACCAATATTTCGGAGAGGTAAACAATTGATAATGAATATGATTAAACTAATTTTGATCATTAATAATAATTTATTAATATATATTAAACACAATATAATTAAATTAACACAATAGAATTCTAAACATGAATATAACTTAAGTAATTAAAATAATTATATAAAATTTGACACAATATTGAATGCAACAAGCGGTCTAAGTGAAAAAGAGAATGATATTTATCTTAGTAGACTTGAGTTCGAGCAACTTTGTTTGGAATGTGTGTTGTCAAAGGGTTAAAAAAGGGTAAACTATACCCATGACCAATGAACTACTGTCTCGATTCTATTTTAATCATTGAACTATAAAATTTGTCACTTAAATATTTAGATGGTATTAATCAAGCCATTGTCTGTTAAAAATTAACAGACATGCTAACATGGTAGTTAAGACTAGATTGATTAATTGTTTAAATATAGAGGACTAAATGTGAAATTATACAAATTTATTTAATTATCACATCAATATGTATGTTGATTTTCAACAACCAATTTTCAGATTAATATCATTTAAATAATTAAGTCACCTAATTGACAAAATTTATAATTCTATAGTTAAAATAGAATCGAGAAAATAATTTAGTGGTCATGTGTAGTTTACCCTAAAAAAAGCTTATTGTTTTCTCTTTCTCTCTCTTTCCCTGTAATTAATTTTCTACCTCCAATGGTGCCGCCTCACTCGTTTCTCACGTGACTCCTCAATTCCCTCCACATCTATATATACTCGAATGGGAGCTCCCCCTCTCAAATCAATCAGCAATCCCCCCAACAATCTAACTGCGAAAAGGAAACTCCGTTTCTCTCTCGTTTTCCTTTTTTTTTTGCAGTGAAAATGGCAGAGCCTGCAACAGCAACAGAAGCAGCAGCACCGGCTGTGGCTCTGCTGAAAGATGAGCTCGACATCGTCATACCAACCATAAGGAACCTGGACTTTCTTGAGATGTGGAGGCCTTTCTTTCAGCCTTACCATCTCATCATCGTTCAAGATGGCGATCCTTCCAAGACCATCAAGGTCCCCGACGGCTTTGACTACGAGCTTTACAACAGGAACGACATCAACAGGATCCTCGGTCCTAAGGCTTCTTGCATTTCCTTCAAGGATTCTGCTTGCCGTTGCTTTGGTTACATGGTCTCCAAGAAGAAGTATATCTTCACCATTGATGATGACTGCTTTGTAAGTTCCCTTTTTCTATTTTATGGTGTTGTTTTTGAATCTGGGGTTTCCTTGTTTTAGTCAATTTTTGGATCTCTACATTGTTTTGTTTGAAAATTTGGGTGCTTATATGTTTTTCTTGATTTGAATTCCTGTGATGTTTTTTAGTGATCTGGGTTTCTGTCATGGTGGTCAAAAGTTGACTGCTTTTATTGTTTTGATGGGATGTTTGGATGTTTAATCTGCTCTTTACCCCCATTATGCTGTCGGTGTTGTAGCAAATGAGAAATCAAATTATGAATGCTCCAGATTTACTTTGAAAGCCTTTTAGAATTCAAGAGCTTTTTTTATTTGCTTCTTATTGATTTCGTTAATTTGTATATGATTATAGAATTCAAGTTTGGTTCACATGGAGTGCACTTTTAGCAGCTTTGCATGTGCCTGATCATGGAAATATACCTTACAATAATTAAGTGATTGGTTGCTTTGCGATGTACAGCTATGAGATTCTAAAATCTTGGATGTTTGTGCTGTTATATATTCTTGCTACATGATGAATCAGCGATCTGAGCATTGGGTCTTGTTTTTTATGATTAGGTTGCTAAGGACCCATCTGGCAAAGCCATCAATGCACTCGAGCAGCACATTAAGAACCTGCTATCCCCGTCCACTCCCTTCTTCTTCAACACCTTGTACGACCCGTATCGAGAGGGTGCAGATTTCGTCCGTGGATACCCATTCAGTTTCCGTGAGGGTGTTTCAACCGCTGTTTCTCATGGCCTTTGGCTAAACATCCCGGATTATGACGCACCAACCCAACTTGTCAAGCCTCTTGAGAGGAACACTAGGTATGAATATGATCCCAACTTGCAAGGTGTTTCTTGGTTTCATTGGTGATTAATATAGTAATGTTCATGGTAAATCAGGTACGTTGATGCGGTCCTGACAATTCCAAAGGGCACTTTGTTCCCCATGTGTGGAATGAACTTGGCTTTCGACCGTCAGCTGATTGGCCCTGCCATGTACTTTGGACTCATGGGTGACGGGCAGCCGATTGGACGCTATGACGATATGTGGGCTGGCTGGTGCATCAAGGTACACCCTAGTTATGCATTTGTATTACAATATGTAATTTGCTCGTGTTCAGGTATGAGAAAGAAATGTTGATTGCCTCACCCTCACCGGCTTAATGACCGTGTAGGTGATATGTGACCATTTGGGTTTGGGAGTGAAAACGGGGCTGCCGTACATCTATCACAGCAAAGCAAGCAACCCATTTGTGAACCTAAGGAAGGAGTACAAGGGGATATACTGGCAGGAAGAGATCATCCCTTTCTTCCAGCAGGCGGTCCTTCCGAAGGACTGCACCACTGTTCAAAAGTGCTATATTGAGCTGTCAAAGCAGGTGAAGGAAAAGCTTAGCAAAGTTGATCCCTACTTTGACAAGCTGGCTGATGCCATGGTCACATGGATTGAAGCCTGGGATGAGCTCAACCCAGCCGGAGCTGCTGTGCCAAATGGCAAAGCAAAATAGAAAAAACACCCTTCAGCTACAGTTAAAATGATATAACAATAGTAATGATAGCTTTCATTTTCTATTGTTTCTTTTATTTATATAATCATCTTCTTCATCATTACATTTTGGCGGGAAGTTATGTTATGGAATTTTATTAACTTTATGTTATGAAATTACTACGAATAAAATGCATTAGCTGGTTTAGCATCGCTTCCATTTTATAATAAAATTCAACCTTTTGAATACGAGATTTGGCCATGATTGGTTTAATATGCTAGCAGTACAAAGATTCAGACAGTGCCAAACAATCTCTTTCAGTCTCAAAAGAAACAATTGGTTTTCATTTTAAATAAAATCTAACATATAATTAGTCTTAACATCAAGTGCTAAACCATCTCTTCCCCTAGCAACAAAACAAATCATATTAAGATCAAACAAATATCCAACAAATGCAATGCTTCAATTTTTAAACGGTTCTCAAATAGAAATCAGAAACTGCAAAAAGCTGTTTATGGTCCAACAGTAGCTTCCAACTCAGACTATCGGAGGCAGTAAATCAAAAGCTTATGCTAACCATCTGCGGCACCATCGTCGGCCTTTTCAATCTTTTGTCGTTTTGCATCCTGTTCACCATCTTGATGGCTTAAACATCCATTTACGGCATCTTCACCCAAAAGAGATACGTGCTTGCTGGTGATTTGGCGGCCTGCTCTGAGCTTTGGCCCCCAGTGCCTTTCAGGATTTGGAAGGAAGCGAGCAACCTTCTTTGCTTGTGCCTTGCTCAGTGACGCAACAGCTCGTGCAAAATTTGCCTGCACAAAATAAGTCAGAGTTGGGGTATATGAACATGTTAATGTAGGACAATGGCTTTCGGTTCACAAGTGAAACACAAATCCAAGGGCAGAGAGGTCTGGGGATGCAGGGGGAATCATTATGAAACTACAGAGAGAAGTGCAGAAAAAATTACTTGAAGAACCGGTTCTTTGGCAAGTATCACACTTCCAGGCTGATCAGCAGATTGAGCTTTCACTGGATGATTTTTAACCTACAGAGGACGGAAAAAAAAAGCTTATGAAACCATTTCATCGGACACTTCTGTTAATCAAGTTAATGCATTGCATGGGGTGTGAGGTTAAATTTCCAATAACTTAATCAAGATTTACATGTTCAAACCATATTCAGCATGCTGGCCAACACACAAAAAAAATAGAGGACAACTAAAATGAAGTCCTTACCCAGCAGCGCATTATGTCCCAAATGACATCCATGGGAGCATCTGATTTTAGTCCCAATGGATTAACATGAGTTCCAGAAATACGATAACCTGCATTGATCACAGCAGAGCGGAAAATAACTGCAGAAGGGGAAGTGCATTTTAGTGTAGAACAGAGGTTGTGCAGACTCAAAAAGAGAGGAACATCAGGCAATTCCTGCAAAACATATACCAAATAGTGTAAAGAACATACACAGAAATCTCTAAAAAAGAGTACAACTCTTCTTTAATAGGTTGGTTTACTCATATATTTGGCATATGCCAACATCTGATACTTGCAAATTTACATAACATCTTACACCTAATGACGTGTTTCTCTGCAATATAATACCTTACATGCCACATCCAAAATATTTTGGGTAAAGTCCATCATATTGAGCCCTTATTTTATAAAGCATTAACATCACAGAACATAGGATGGCTCACTGTTAACGAAAAAAAAACTAGATGGCTCACTGTTATTGAAAAAAAACTAACAGAAACTATGTTCTAATGGTGGAGAAATGGATGTCCAGAATAAAGTAATCAGGACAGGAGTACAAAGAACAGATACCTCAGAAATTGTAGTCAATACAGCAGAGATGCGATCATACGCAGGATAACGACCCTTTAAGGATTTCACATCTGCTAGTATGGAGGTTACCCACTCTTGATCATGGATTGGAGCAGACCATATAGGCCCTCCCATGTTAAATTTCTTCCCACAATCGGTACAATCTTGAGGGACAACAGGTGCAAAACCTGGGAGATACCTCACACTGGTATTCTGGAAATAGAAATTGGATGTAGATCAATGTGTTGAACAAGTCAATGTTAAGCATCCAGGGATATAAGTGGAGGTAAGCATAAGGGAGTATTTATAAAGAAAATCTGCTAAAACTACATTAGACTGCCATCCTTAACGAAAACAACATAAAAGGTGGCACATAACTGCAAGAATCACAGGCATACACAAAATGGTGAACAGTATGCTGTCAGATTTAAGTAGGTTAATTCCCCCAAAATCCATAAAACCTGCAAGTTGCATGAATGAGTCACAAATAGCAACATTAAGCAATTGGATAATAAGGCCTCAGAGTGTAATTTCAAGAAGTTCAGTTGTGTGCCTAAATTATTACTCTACTATGTATATGCCCAAATGGTGTAAGTCATGTACATGCTAATAACAAATAAAAGGCATCATTTGAATTATAACGCAGAAAACACACCTTAGAAACAGTTCTCCCAATAGGTTGTAGATGAAAAGAATCACAACCGGTGCACTGATAAACATATGAGAGCTTAAGGGGAGTATTCTTCATCGCACTTGCTGAACTGCATTGAAATAGTTGCTCTTCTATCATCATTTTGTTATAGTGCCATTTTACTTCAATAAACTAAATTAAAACAAATAGGCCACCTACGTGTATACACGAACAAAAACACGGACATAAAAATCCATCTGGACAGATAACACAGGAACAATATAACGTTTGTACCGGTTCGCATGACTCTGTATTCGAGAAAGAAGAAAGACTAATTATGCCACATAATAAGATTGTTATTGGATTGAATTCTAAAATAAAGTTGTGTAAGAAAGTATATTATTTTAAACAATACATTTATAAGCCAGTGTATTAATACTTACAAGATACAGTATCAGTGATCTTATCAAAAGACCATAATCAATTAGAAGTTAAGTGAAAGTATAAAGGAATCATAGATGTCACATTCCTTTTAACCAGAGCAAGATTCATTAACAATAGAGCGTTCTGTTTTAAATGAAGAAAGAACATGTGTTCTGAAGGACATAAAACTACCTCAATGCATGCTAGGAGGATCCTCAAAGCCATTTCATGGCAGTATTTCCCTCTCAATGGGTATGATCCATATCTGTTTCCGCGAGCAATTATAAGATGATAAGTCATTCAAATCTATCATTCAATTAAGGTAAGGTAAGGCAGTTCAATCTTACTTAGAATAGCAAACCTCCCCATTACCCCCACAGAGGACTGCCATATCGGTAGCAGTGCACATCAGCAAGCCCCCATCAACAACCGATTGAACTGCCGAGTCCAGGAACACAGAGGGTGAACCATAAGGATCAAGATCAACCTGAAACACAAATATTGCATAAGGAGCATAAGCACCCCCTTGGACATTGCCACCAACATACAATAAAAGTTGCCAATTAATTATGAAATATGGATAACAAATAACACGAAATATTCCCATAGATGGCAATTTTCTACAAAGTTTGATTTACTCATCAAATCCTAACTAGCATATACTTATCTTTGCAGCAATTGAGCATACATGCTTATCAAAATTTCTTTAAAATATGTTAATTTAAAGAATAAAATAGCACATACCACATCAAATTCTTTTGGGTGGGTAAGCATGTAGACACGAGCATCAGCAAGATGTGACTCCACTTTCGAACATGCTACAGAACCATTGAACTTTATGTTTCTCTGGCAAGCTTCAACTGCCTCTGCAAGTAGAAACACAGTATTGGTACATATAAGAAGCAAGTCTTTGTATGTAGGAACAAAGAGCATGAATATAGAAGAAATCAGAAAGGCAATAGCTACAAGTCATCCCTTGAACCAAAATTGATTCTTCATATAACATTAATACATCTACAATACCTTTATCATTGTCTAGAGCAACAACTTGACCAATCCCTTCTACTTCCCGAGCATATCTCAGAGCCCTCAACCCAGATGCAGATAAGGCCTATAAAATCACCACAAAAAGAATTCAGAAAATGACATGACTAACAGTGGGGAAAATAATTAAAATTAACATCTGGAAAACAGAATATTGTAAAAATACCTCTAGAACTCTTGGTGGTTTGAGCTCCCTATGAACTTTTCCCTCTGTCTTAACTGTTTCTTCTGATGTACTGCATGGTTTTTGAGATTTCTCTTCAGGCCCATCACATCCTTCATTCGATATTCCATTATTCAAGCCAGACTCATCTGGTTGGTCTTCAACATGAGATATAGAGCCATTCTTCTCAGACACCTTTGCTACGGATTTGTTTCTTTTAGACAATAATGTCTCATATTCCTGCTTTCGCCTTGATATAAATGTCCTCAGAACAGCAATGGACATGTCTCTGTTGTTAACCTGATGATTATAAGTATTTAGGATCTTCTACTAGTGACAAACAATGAGACAAACAACTAAGACCATAATCATACTACAGCGGACGCGATATCCTACTCAAAGCATTTGCAAATAGTCTTATATGAAATTAGAACATCACATTAAGAGAATTGTCAGTTTCTTTCTTTTCCCGCTGTTTCTTAGTAGCCAATCACTAACAACACAGCAACAACCAAAAATCTTTCCAACAATAAATCAAAAAAATATATATATATAATTTTTTTTAAAGAAACCAAAAGCTTACAGTTAACTAAAAGATTAACATAAAAAAGGCTAATCACAAAAGTCATTAATTGAAACACATTTTTACCGCCCATCAATTGGATTCTCTTAGAACACACTTTTTCAATAAACCAAAAGTCACCCATCAACTAAAACTAAGAACCCATCAAAATTCCAACAATGAAATCAATCAAAACTAAAGATAAAAGAAGCAAATTTGGAACCTGGGTTTTGTTGTAAAAGACTTCATTTTTAGCATGCATAAGTATCTCAGCCTCTCCTTCCTTGATGATGGTGTAATCATTGAGATCAGTTGACATAGTTTCTCCAATTTCATGCAATAACAAACCAGAGTTCTTTTTTTCTGAAGAGAAGAGAAAAGATTTCGATTGCTCTGTTTTTTATAACTTTTGTGGGGGGTTGAAATTCGTTTTGATTTTCAAGAGTTTGTGATAGGACAGCAGCAATTTCATGAAAACAATGAATCCAGATTATATATGTGCTTGGAATATACAAAGTGGACTGGAAACCCTATTTTTATTTTAATTTTGTTATGCTGATTTTTCTCCCCTTAAACCCTAGCTTCTTATTAGTGCACGTTAGACCTCCTTGCTAGCTCATTGCTAACAAGAGCCACATATCTTTTTCAAAAATTAAAATAAAATTTTAGGTGTAGTTTTTTTTAATATAATTTTAGCTGTAGTTATAATTTGATGGTTATGTTATTTAAAATATATTAAATGAAAATTAATTTATAAATTTATTATTTTTAGGGTTTAAATTTGATACACAGGTTGTGTAAAATTTATTTTACACAAGCCTGCCTATTACTACTATAAATTAAAATTAAACCTAAACCCTAAAAAACTAAACCCCAAACCTCAAATTCTAAACACTAACCTTAAATTCTAAACCCTACAATCCAAACTCCTAAACTAAATTTCTAACCCCTAAAACTAAAAAGTCTGTGTAGAACTGTGTATTTAAGTTTTTCTCTATTTTTAACCAACAATACATAAACAATAATCCAAATAAAAGTTAACAAAATAGAGAGCAGCCACTTCAAAGAAACCACCCAACCCATTTTGACCACCTTGTCTACACAACTACCCACTAAACTCAAACATAACTACCCATTCTTTATTCACTTTCCTTGTAAACTGTCCGCTTTAAAAATATATATATTATCAACAGATACTACATTATAATTATTTTTAAATTATTTAATATATATACATATTTGTGGTATAAAAAAATTATGCTTTTTATTTCTAATTTTTTAAACACATTAATATATAAAACATATTCAATCACGCTGCATGTAATGAGGTCTATTACTTCAGTACACCTAATTTTAAAGATTATTTAACAAAATAACATTTTTCTAGATTATTTACGGAAATAATACTTATTTTGACCACATAAGATGAAAGCGCGCTCAATCAGCCGTGACTTCTGAAAAGTGCACCTACTTTGCTGCGTATTTGCCTGCATGAAGGTGTGGTTGTTAGAGTTCATAAAAGAATGACCAAAAATGAATGGAAAAAAAAAGCCTGAAATGAGAGGCTTTAAAAGTAATGGGGCTGGAATGAGAGGCTATGAAACTATATAATTTAATTATTTCGTGGAACTAAAACCCGCATTTTATGTAATTAAATATTTTAATTGAAAATCATGAACAAAACTCCACATTTAATTAATTATTTTAATCAAAAATCGTGAAATCAAAATTCAAATTTAATTGAACTCATTAGGTGGTCACAATAAAAAAATGAAGTGGGGTGTGTGTTTTTAAAGGGCTAAGAATAAAAGAATATATATTATTATGCATTCATACCAGAACAATAAAAAATCACATTTAATTAAATTAATTGTTTTAATCGGAAATCGTGGAACCAAATTTCACATTTCTTTCGATAAATTTTAATTCTAGTCTTAATCCTACCTAAAGGGGAGGGGAATGAAAACTCTAGGATAAAGAAGTGGGTGTTTCTAGCGGGTCTAGAACTCATGACCCAAGGGAACAAAAATGAGCAGCTTGGCCAACCGACCAAATGTGCCTACTCAATCAAATTTCACATTTAATTTAATTAATTGTTTTAATCAAAAATCGTAGAACCAAAACCTACATTTAATATAATTAAATTGTTTAATAAAAAAACGTGAACCAATATTTACTTTTAATTTAATTAATTGCTTTTTATTTCGTAATTAATTGATTTTATATGAAATCGTGGAATCAAGATTCACATTTAATTTAATTATTTTTTTATTAAAATGTACACGCATTAATAATATTTGATAATTAATATATTTCACGGCATTAATGAGAAATGATACATATACTGAGAATCCATAACAAAACTTATTTATCAATGCATACCGCTCTTTTCACTTTTTTGTTCGTCTTTTTTCCTTTTTTTTATTTTTGTCTTTATTTTAAAAACTCGAAAAAAATTTAATTTTAAATTTTAAATTAAAATTTTATTTTAAATTTAATATTTATTTACTTGTAACTAAAAAGATGAAGTAGACGAGCCATGATCATACGACAAGGATTGATCTTACTAGCTGCTATTGCCACCTTCCTTGACACTCGACAGTGGTTGCCTAGCTTCATCAAACCCTGTATGGAAGTTTGCTAGAAAAAACACATCACTGGAAAACAAAATTTTCACATGCCATGGCCATGCAATACCAAATTTTAAAAAAGGTTTAACCATTAAACAAGTGTCTAAATTATAGTTTTTTTTCCAGATAGATGTAAAAAATAATTGGTCAAAATAAGTGTCTAATGTTTCATTCCATAACTATTTTAAGGTTTTTCTGTGACATGCATCAAGTCTTTCATGCTATTGCTTACTCTGCCCCTGTTTCTCTCTCGAAATCTTCCATGCTAGCTGAGAAAGGCATTGCCAATCAAGATGAAGGGGGCATATCTGTGTGTTTTTAAAAGGATTAAATGATTTGTGTTTGGTCATGCTCATATCATATAGTTATAGTTAACATTCCCGGATGACATAACTTACCAAACGCACCACGCCTGTAATGTTAATTTAGAGTGGCCTCTTACATTCACCTACTATTTTGCAAAAATCAAGAAATAACAGCTTGCCTTCATTCCTATTTGTAACTCTGAAAAATCTACTTTCTTGTTTCCTACATTACTTTCAGAAAGCAATACTGCATGAAATATGTATAGGCATCCACACTTGTTCCCATTGATAAAGCAAACTATTTCTTATATATATATAACTTTAGTGTGAATTTCCAACAATCATGCGTCTGATAACCTCCCCCTCCCTTTTCCCCCTTCTCACAGGTTCATAAACAGAAACAACTTACAGTGTCTTTATACACAACATTTTCCATATTTGCACCCATGCAATGTAACCTTCACTATTCACAACGGGATTTGATCAGATGCCCTTCTTTTTCCTCCTATGTCTTCTGCTGGGTTTCATCCACAACAAAACCTTTCCAACAAAGATTAAGTCGTTTCATCGAACACCATGACCTGGAAAAGCGAACAAAATAGATGCTGTGTTAGAGATGCATGCATAGATGGAACACAAACTAAAATTACTAGGTAAGTTAAGAATTGGGAAGCAGCAGGAACATATTATCAAGCTAGACGCCAATTTTAACATGCATGCATGCGACCTTTATTCAAAGTTGGATAATCTCTGAATACCTCTATATAATCAACATCCGGTTAATAACAAACAATGTCTCTCATTCCGGTTTTGATCCAACAGGATCATTTCTACTGCTAGTAAATATACATCAAAGAATACAACCTAAACCATGAAGCTCACAAAGCAAACATCACTTCTTTTAGCCTAAGATGCATTATACCTGCTAAAAAAGTCGGTTTATAGCAGAAAATGGAAGACATCAAGATTTGCAAAAGAAAAAAATAAAGAGGATGGGAAGCCATTCACAGATAACTACAACCAATGATTACATTATTGTTTTACTTGAAAATTACAGTGTCGTTTGGATAAGCAAGCACTCGATTGCAGGTGGTTCAGAGAAGAAGAAAGGGCAAATTCATTTTACTGTCAACAATTCATTCGTTATGTTCTTATTTCCATTTTCTTTGATCTATGTTTACTTGTTTTATGAATAATTTATATATAAACCAATCTCCGGAGTTCTGAACGAAAACAATGAGTGGGAATAGGGAAGAGCATTAATCAGATTTAACCAATGAAATTTGGATAATTCAGTTCAGTTCCGGTATCAATTGGTTAGGCAAAACAATTTATTTGTCTAGTTCAGTCAATTATTGCTCATCCAAGTTGATAGATGAATAGATCAAACTAATCAGACCTAAATTTTTTAATTATATTTTATATAGTATAAATAAA